>RJWT010001185.1:0-51095 GCA_004365215.1 Cuniculus paca | reverse complement strand
AATTAATTAATTAAATAAAATGTAAAAGTGGCCTGAACCAAGTACAAGGCTCTGGTTACATATCTCTTTCTAAGGAAACCCAGAGCTTATCAATAGACTAAAGAAAGAGTTTTTAAAAACTTAAGTGTTGGATACTTTTCATTTGTGCCTTATAACAGTCATTGGCAGGGTGTATTGTTACTCCTTTAGAGATTTTGAAACTGAAGTAGAGAATGGTTAGGTAATTTGTGAAAAGCCTCACAGCTATTAAATAGTATTTTTCACCTGAACCTGTCTGTTGGTTCTAGAGCTCATAGTTTTCCCACCGCATAGTTGGAGTCTTACATAGACCTTCAACTTCTCAACAATAAAACACACCCTTCTTAATCTGTGTCAAAGGCTTTTCACACACTAGGGTAACCATTGTTAATCTCCTGTTGTTATGTTTTGAAGACCTGTATTGCTTGCAGTGTTCTGTTCTGAAATGCTACATTGTGTTTGGCTCTATTCTGTTTTGTTTTGCTTTGTTTTGTTTTGTTGTATTGTGTGTTGTTTTGTTTTGTTCTATTCTCTTTAAAATTAAAAAAAAAATTTAAAAAAAAGACTTTTCACATCCTAGCTCTGAGCCTACCTTTGTAAAAACAGATCACTCTGTGTTAAACTTAGTGAGAAATTTTATGTTCTCTGTATCATTTCATCCTCATCACAACCCTACGAAGTAAGTACTGAAATTATGTCCATTTTACATATTCAGAAACTGATACAGAGATTAAAACTAACCTGATTTGTAACTAGAAATCAGCAATAATTTTTTAAATAGCTTAACGAAGGTCACTTATCTAGTAAGCAGCAAAGCTTGAACAAACAGCCTGCCTGACTACAGAGATAATTAGGAGGTAGAAAGAAGAAGAATTTCCATTTGTATAATCAATCAAGGTGCATTTATTGAGTACCTTTGTGGAAGGTTCAATAATGTGCAAGGGCTAAAGGTAAAAGAAATGAAAGCCAGGGGCTGGAGATTTAGCTCAGTGGTATAAGCATCTGCCTGGCAAGCATGAGGTCATGAGTTCAATCCCCAGTGCCAAAAAAAAAAAAAGAAAGAAACGAAAACCAATGAAGTCCCTGCCCTTCACTTCATGGAGCACACACTCTACCAGAATAGACAAATATTAAAATGGAAGACTGCTGGGTATGGTGAGGACTGGGAAGGAGAAACCTCCAGTGCTAAGAAACCACAGCCTCAGTGGGGGTGAGGATACTGGCTGTGGTAAGTGGGTCAGCAAAGGTTGCATTTACTATGAGGGAGAACACAGAAGAAACCAGTTTGGGATAAGATTAAGTTTCTTTTGGGATTCAAGTTTTGAAATGTCATGCAGGCAGTTGGATATGCAGCTCTGAAACTCAGGACTAAGAAGTGGGCTGTAGACAAGTTTGCAATTATTGATGTAAAGGTTCAGTTCAACTCATGGAGTTGAGAAGATGCTCCACCTCTTCCCTAAGAAGGAAGACTTTTTCATCCTTTCTACCAAACCACACCTGCACTCTGCATGAGAAAACTCCCTATCTTAGTCTATCCATTTAACAGCTACCAGGGACAGAGGTTGCTTGATAAGGACACTCAAATTTTAGGGTATTTGTACTCGGACTCCCTAAATGGACTAAAAGTCTTTGATAGCAAATCCTGAGTATAGAATTAGAAACACAATAAAGGTCTTCATTAAAGAACCAACCAGACTACTTAATTCCAAAAAAGAGTAACAAGCAATAAATCAATAGTTGAGCATTTATGTGAACTAGTTACTCCAGATGACCCGGATTGGCTTCCATAATATGACAGTATCCAATGCCCTGGGCATTCTCCCAAATTTTCCCGAGCCTTTGCACCACGTAGAACTGCTCACTCCACGAGTGCATTCTAGTCTTACTCCTTGGAATGTGCTGCCTCAGTCCCAGCAGCCCTTATGTCCAAAATTCTCCAAATTGAAAAGAAATTTCTTCAGAAAGGAAAAATGAGAATGGAAATGTTTTACTAAAGAAAACACCAAATAGCAACAATAGAAGGTTCTTTCTCATGAGTCAAGTTATAGTTTTAATCAAGTCCCTTCAGCAAAATACTGTCAAAATTTATAACCTATAAGTGAATCTTCTCTTTTATGTTTTATACTACCCTTCCACAAGTAAATAGATATCAGAAAAATTGAGAAAGGGGGAGAATTAGCAATATCTTGTTTCCCAAATTACAGAAATGAGGGCTCAGGTGAGCTCAGGAGGACAGCAGCTGTGGGGAACTTGCTCACCAGGTCCCCACCAGCCAATACAATGCCTGACACACAGGAGTGAGCCAAAGTAACAGTCGAATGAATGAGTATCAAGAATATGCAGAATGAGGGGTGATGTGTAAGTAACAAAAATGTGAAAAAGGCTGAAGTGAAGAGGCAACCAACCAGCTCCTTTTTTCTTAGAGTCAAATTCTCCTCAACTTCTCCACAAAGACACTGCTAGAGAAGTTAAACATTTAGGTTATTTTCTTGGACAGATAAGCACTGCCACATATAAATGAAATACTTGCTATTTCATTTTTGTTAAATTTCGTAACCAATTTCTCTTTTCTTTTCCGTGTATCTCTTGTTTTTGAGGGTTCTTTTGTTTGTTTGTTTAGGGCTGGGAATCAAACCCAGGAACTCAAACATGCTAGGCAAGTCCTCTGCCTCAAAGTAAAATTTTACTTTGAGACAGGTTTGGCTAAATTTCCCAGGCTGGCTCAAATTTGCAATCCTTCTACCTCAGCCTCCTGCATAGCTGAGATTACAGGCATGTACTACCACACCCAAAAGAACATGTTGTCGTTGTTGTTGATGAGGTTAAATACTGCACTTAAACCAAAACTTGATGTTAAAACTATCTACTAGATTCTAAGATAATGCTGCACCCCCAGTTTTGTCTTTCAGACTTACTGCCCTGATCTTGTTTGTTTGTTTGTTTGTTTTTGGTACTAGGGATTGAACTCATGACCTTGCACTTACCAGGCAAGCGCTTGAACCGCTGGGCTAAATCTCTGGCCCACTGCCCTGATCTTAAACACCTTTTCACTCCAGAAAAGGAGGCCCACACTCTGTGCCTCAAGCATGGTACCTAACCAGAGGTTCTGCTTCTGCCTGTCTTATAAAGAGCAAAAAGAAATAAATGCCCCCATTAAAAAGAAAGAAAAAAAGACAGTCCACTTTCATCTCACAAGAAGGCAAATTTGGAGGCTACCTTGACTAACACCAAACCTTCTTCCAAGAGCACAGACCCCAGTTAACTAATCCATGGTGTGCACTCTATTCTCCAGACTGCCTCCCACAGAAACCCTGTCACTCAGAAAACCACTAGGGGTCTCCTGGAATTAATCTATGCACACTCATGAGCAACAGGCTAACTGTAATTCTGGCCTGAGATAGAACTATTTTTTAAAGTCCAAAGTAAAATCTAAAGCAGTTCTAGATTAATATCTCTATCTTCAGGGCATGATTCGTTAACAAAATAATAACAAACTGCCTCAACAAGATTGCAAACATAGTTTAACAGCAGGTGAAATGCGAAAAACATCAATCATCTTAAAGATGACTTTTCTGGCACTTGATAAAACTCAACTCCTTTCACTTTTTAAAATCCAGGAATACCACTTTCTCAAAGTGACTTAAACCAGATGCCAACAACTGACTAGTAAATATAAATCAGGAATAAAACAGAGGCCTACCTATTACCTTTGCCCTTGGTTATTACTTGATCTGAAATGTCTGATTTAAAAAGCAAATAATTATTCTTTGTGGATAATATAATTCTCTACCTACAAGAATTAGGAAAACCTAACTAGAAAAGTAAGTAAAAAAACATAAAATGTTTCAAAAAATAACTAAAAATGATAGGATTAATATGAAGAATTCTATAAAACTTGACTGAAAGATATAAAAACATTTGAATAAATCAAGAAACATAGTAGAATGGAGAGACTAAATGTTGTAAATATATTAATTCTTCATGAGTTTATATACATGTATTATAATTCCAATCAGAATTTCAATGGATTTTTGAGATTTTGAGAAAATGTCACAAAATTTAATTTGCAAGAATAAGCAAGGAGGTAAGTAAACTCTAAATAAGTACAATGAAAGAGAATTTGCCCTATGAGATATTAATGTTATAAGGATAACATAACTAGTACTCATTCAAGAATTAACAGATATCTTAGACTCAAACTGACTTTATAATATACACTGTGTGCTTAGTAATCATCTGGATTATTCAATAAATAATACAGAAAAACTATTAAGGTATTTGAAAATCAACATTGGTCTTCAACTGATAACGTATATGTACCAAACTGATTCCAAACATGAAGTTGAATGTAATACAACCCTAAAAGGCTGAAAATAATCAAAGAACATAAAAACTAAAAATCTAAAAGTAACCATCAGACAAAAATTAAAATTTTCTGTACATTAAAAAGCATGATATACATACTAGAAATAAAATTTTTAATTAGTATTGACATGTACTATTCCACAATAGGGATAAAAACAATCCACTAAATTATGAACAATGTTAGGTGAACAAATTATAAAATAATAAAGTATTTCCCCAATTTAGGGGGGGAAGCATGGAGAGGGTAAGTAGCCTGAAAACTACATATCAGATTTAATTATTCAAGATGATAGAATTGTGAGTGATTTTTTACAACTTTTTCTTTATCGTCCTTTTTAAAATTTCCCAATTATACAAAATTAACTTGTATTATTTAGTAATCAGGGAAAATGCTAGGAAAAAAACATCAAATCACAAAAAAGGAAAATATTAAAAGTATGATTAAAGATTTTTTATCTTTATCTTTAACTGAAAAATCCCAAGTTTAAAAAAAAAGAAGGGAAAAAAGAAAAAAAGAAAACCAATGGCAAGTGCACACAGAATATAAGTAATTGACCAAAAAACAAAACAAAACAAAACAAAAACAAATTAAAGATACATGAGAAAGGTTTTTACTACTATTACTCAAAGAAATGCATTTTCAAAGTATGAGAAATCCCAAGTTTTGCTTACCAAACTAGCAAAAGAAAAACAAGAGATTATCACAAAAGCAGTAACTCTTACTAGGACACTATTTGGTAAGACCACTCTGATGTATTATTAGAAGTACAAATTAGTACAGTGTTATGGTTTGTGTGTGACTGTCCCCCCAAAACCTCATATAGTCATGGGGACAGACTTCTAGAATTTGTGATTGATTCATGATCCAATGCTGGGATTATGGGTATGAGTGCTATACCCGCCCTAGGGTGGGAGGCCTACATACAATATAAGGGATAGAAAGAGTCTTCTCTGTGTGCTCCTCCCCTTTTGCTCTTATTGTTTTTGCTGTCTTCTGCCACCATGAACAACTGCCCCTATGCCATATCACCCTGCCTTAGAGCCAGCCTACTATGCACTGAAACTGTCACTAACTGTGATCTAAATAAACCTTTCCTTCCTTCATTTTGGGCATTAGGTATTTTGTCTCAGCAATGAGAGAAAAGTAACCAGCACATGCAGCATTTTTGGAGAGTATTTTTCACAACACTATCAAGAGCCTCTAAAAAAGTACCCTTTACCAGCCCTTTCTGTGAGTCGGTGCCATGTAGAGGCCACTGGGAGAAGAACCAGACACCAGTCCTTTCCTGTGAGCTGGCACCATTCACAGACTGTGGGAGAGGAGAACAAGAAGCTAACAAGAAGCCAAGTCCTTCCTGCAAGTTGGCGCCATTCGTGGACTGCCAGGCAGGAGAACAAGAGCCCAACAAGAAGCAAGTCCTTCCTGCAAGTCAGCACTATGCACAAGCTGCCAGGAGGAGAACCAGATGCCAGCCCTTTCCTGTGAGCTGGTGCCATTCGCAGACTGTGGGGGAGAAGAACAAGAAGCCAACTAGAAGCCAAGCCCTTTCTGCAAGTTGGCACCATTCACAGACTGCAGGGGAGGAGAACCAGAAGCCAACAAGAAGCCAAGCCCTTCCAGCGAGTTGGTGCCATGCGCAGGCCACTGGGAGGAGAACCAGATGCTAACCCCTTCTGGAACACAGGCTGAGAGACAAGAAAAGCCAATCCCCCCAACACCTCCTACCTGCCATAAGCCACCAGCTGATCCAGAGAAACACAGGCTGCGATGATAGCCACTGAGGTAAAATACAACTTAATTCTTATAGTGTTTAGTGTTTCACTGACTTTGCAGGCCTAAAGCTGATAGTCTGATTATCTATTTAGAGGATAACATGCAATGTATCATCTATAGGGGATCTCCTTCTGAAAGTGGTAGCCATTGTTAATTCCCTATTATCTTATTTTGAAGTCCTGTGTCATTTCCATTGTTTTATTTGATTAGGTTTTATTCTGTTTTGTCTTTTTGATTTTATTATACCTGATGACATGGGCAGCTACTTCAAAGATAACAAGATATATTATGGTAGCCATTTTGTATTTACTCTTATCTTGTTTTGAAGTCCTTTATTGCGTTCATTGTTTTGTTTTTCTGGTTCTATTCCATTCTCTTCTGCTTGATTTCACTATGTCTGAAGGTATCTGCAGCTATTTTGAAGACAACAAGAGGCATTATGATAAACATTGTTGATTTCCTACTATCTTGTTTTGAAATCCTGTGTCACACTGTTTTGTTTTGATTGGCTTTATTTTGTTTTATTTTGCTTGGTTTTATTCTCTTTAAAATAAAAATTACCTCCAAAAAAGCACCCTTTATACTAGTAATTCCCTTCTAGTACTCTGTGCTAAAGAATTAGAAGCTGGGTACAACTGTATGCACTTACAGTCTCAACTACTCAGGAAATTGAGACAGGAAAATAACTTGAGCCCAGGAGTCCTAGGCCAGTTTCAGCAACAGCAACATGTCCATAAGGAATGGAGGAAAAAATTAAAGAGATCTGGACAATAGAGAGATATTTAATAGGAAAACAAAATGGGGATTGCCACTACACATCAAACAGCAAAGGCAAGGGTAAGTCCTCTACAGAACTATACAAAGAATACGACAACCATAAAACCAGAGTTTGGAAACACTTAGTGGCTTGGGAACCACTTCGTGGTGGAATGTGAAGCAAAGAATCCAGGATTCAAAATTGTATATGCTGTTATTTATGCTACAAGCTCAATTTTGCTTAAAAATCTAAAATCCCAATTCTACCTCTCCCTCAGCTAGGAAGCTTTGGACAAACCCTTTAGTTTCCCAGGAGACCAGTTCCTTCAACCCTCAAAGCAAGAGACAGCCAAGCTTGGACCACTCTTCCTTTCTAGCTGTCACTTCTAATAACTGGATGACATAGAATATAACAAAAAATTAGTAAATCATAAACAGATGTGTAATGTTTGCATTAATCAGTAAAAGATAAAATTTTAAATTTTAGTTGTTAAAACTGCAAGGCTTTTTAAATGAGTATCTCCTTAGGAGGTGACATATTTTAGACTTGACTGCTTAGATAGTGATGACCCTTCAAAAATGCACAGCATGGCTAGAAATAAGCATACTGTGCCTTATCCTCTGTGACTAATTTGATCTGGGTTTGCTGGTCTGAGACAGGAATACCCTTCACCTGTCCTCAGTCATTGCATGACTTGGCAGTGGAAAAGCCCATGGTATTCTCAGTAAGGATGGGGCAGCCGAAAGCTCAGACCAAAAGCTTAGCAAGAGATGCCACCAGAGAACACACAAAGTTTTCTGACTGCTATATTGCCGTGACAACCCTGGAAATTCATTTTTGAAGTTATTTTTGCAAATGTATGTAGCTTTTACTAGTAGCCCAAGAAATTCGTCTTTCTCCTTAAGATTCAAAGAATAATTAAGCATATTTCTTTCACAGCTACCTCTAGCTTTACCAGTCCCTACCACTGCGAATTTTAAAATTGTGTCCAAGCCACAATTGAAAGAAAAACGTCAAGTTCAGTAAACCAGGCAGAGTTAGGGATGAACTATCCTACAGAGAAGCAAATCTGCTAAGGCTCCAAGCTCTACCCTGTCTTCCAAATTCATTGTTATGGGGGGTCCGCCCCAAAAGTAAATTCACTTTTGTGAATTTTATCCATATCTGTAAGACTGACAAAACAAGTCTGATAGAGACCAGTTCGGTTTTTCCAGGCAAACATTTCACAGGTGAAAATATGTTCATCAATGAAATCTGAGTTCATGTTATGAGTAACAACAAAGGCACTGAAACTTTCTTTAGAAATGACAGTAACTTGAAGCAGTTCCAGTGATATCTAAATTAAACTGTTACATGATATTTTAATCTTAGACGTGTATAGCGTGTACTTGGTCACATGTGTTTTTCCTAAAAGATTTTTTTTCCATTCCCTGGATTTTCCATCGTCAGTAATATTATATAGTTTAAACCTAAAATGAAGTCATCAAAACAGTCTTCTTGCTTCTGCCTCTTCTTTAATTCTGGATATAGCAGCCTTACTGTTTCACTGTTGTAACATAGCCATTCCTACCAAGCAATAAAAATACACAAATGTTAGCTGAGTTCTATTAGAAGTCTGGTTTTGGGTGCACCCAGAGTTAGCCCTTTGGAAGAAACCCTTTTACTAGTTTTCTACACAAAGCATGTTTCATGGAGGATTTTACCCAGCCACAGGGCCAGCACCAATGCCACCACCAAGTAGAATTGGAGATAACAGATTTTGGTCAGAGAGGATTGATAATGACTCTGACCTGCACTAACAGCACTGTCAAGATTATCACCTTGTTTACATTTTGTTTTTACCTCAGGTACCATCTTCCTCCATTCAAGCAAGTGGCCTACTGCTCATGGCTTCAAGGAGAATACCAAATGTGGGAAAAGATCTGAATCTTTTTAGCTTTGGTTTTCAAAACTTATGCCCTAAGGGTAGAGGAGAAAGGAGTGCTAAGTTTGTATTATATTCTAAATTTGGAGTAGAAGCAGGAGGAGACTTAGAGCTTCACTCCCATACCAGCTGAGGTGCAGAAAAGGAAAGAAATGTCCTCTAAGCTCTGAAAGAAGAGACCCTCTTTTTGGCAGATGCCCAGGAGATCTCAGTGAAGCAAAGCTACTGCACTGAGAAGCAAGTGTCATTGCACCCAAAGTCACCTGTAGTCAGGGGTAATGACACTTGAGTGGCAGCCAGGCAAGGAGAGCATATCTCCAGCTATAACACTATGCAGGAAGCAGGGGAGGGGAATTCCATGAAGAGATGGGACCAAATTCTTTTTCCGCCATGCCCACTGGGAGACTCAGTAACAACACAAATGAGCAGTCTAATGTTTATTTAATTCTTGTGTTAGGTACTGTTCTAAGCTCTTTACACGAATTATCTCATTGATCCTCACAACCTATTAGGTACTTCTATTACCTCAGTGTTACGTAGTTGAGGATACTTATGCCAAGTATTTTGCACATGATCGCATGAACTATTAGTGGAAGCAGGATGTAAATAAACCCAAGCAACCTGACTCTAGACCCCACACTGTAAAATGAAATTAGGAAAAATTCAGAATTATATTTCTTGCACATCCAAGTCTGGGCTAATGGTCCTACATATAGTGCCTTAACTTTGGATGTAACTTCTCCAACTCCCCCCACCCCGTCTTTCTACCAATGGAACCCTCCTTTCATGCCAAATCTAAAGGAAAGCCTAAATATACAAAACGAATAACAGCAGGGCTACTCAGAAGCAGCAGAGTCCTCATCACCAGCATCAACTTTACCCTGCAGAGGCCCCAAACCCGCCTGGAATGGTTTGAAAACTCCTGGTCCAAACCAGTACTACTGGGAATTACGTGCTTGAGAGACAAAAGCAGCCCAGCTAGAACACAGCAACCACTGCAAAATCAAAAGGAAAAGGCAGAATTACCCTCACTCTCTGGCACAAGGGCCCTGACCATCAATCCCACCCTGTCACTAACCAGAGGGGCCAGAAGGAGGTAGAATTCAGAGCTGGAGAGAGAGTCAGGAATGAGGCAAATCCAATAAACAGACAGAGGTGGGAAGTGGAGCCAGCAGGATGCCAGGGCCAGTGGTCTGTGGTGAGCAAGGGAGGAGCTACAGGAACAGAGGTAGGAGCAAGAGGCCAGCTCAGGCACTGTCCCCAGTCAGCTCCCCCTTTGCAAGTTGCTCACAAACACGGTGCCATAAGAGTAGCAAGAATTAACTCACCAGTACTTCAGTAACCAATGTTTGGAAGGTGGGGAATGGGACAAAAGAGAAAGAAAGAAATAAAAAAACTACACTGCCACCCTCACTGATTCGAATGGTGACATTCCTTATGTACTGAACTCAGTGGCTGATGCTGTGAGACTCATCACTGTTCCCTGCCTTCGGGAACAGTGTGGGTTCAGGGTGAGAAACAGCAGGCTGCCTGCACTCGCGTTGTCCCAGCGCTGCCTTGTACAGGCAAGTTACTTAACCTCTCAGTGCCTTAGGTCCTCATCTACAGTATGCAGATTATAAAAGCATTAATCTTAGAAAGTGACTGTGAGGACCAAACAAGTTCATGTACATAAAGTACTTAGGACAACACCTAGGACAAAGTTCTTGCTAAATGCTGGTTTACTGTTCTCTCATTTTGATAGTTTTAATTTCATTCCTTATAGGTTTATTTTTTCTCTTCCATGCTATATTTGTTTCCTATAGCTGCTGTGATAATTATCACAAGCTTTGTGATTTAAATAATACAAATACATTTGCTAGCTTATTGTCCTCGAGATCAGAAGTCTAAAATGGACCGTAGAGCTAGTATTTTCTGGCAGTTCTAGGGATGAATTCAACTTCTTGCTTTTTTGTCATTCTGTTGGGGGAGGGGAAGTGCTGGGTATCAAACCCAGGACCTCACGCATGCTAGGCAAGTGCTCTACTACTGAGCTACATCCCTAGCAGGCTGCCTACATTCACTGACATCTTCTGTCATTACCTGGACCTCTCAGTATTGACTATGATCCTCCTGTCTCTCTCTTATAAAGACTCTATGATTAGATTGGACCCACTCAAATCCAGCATAACCTCCTATCTTAAAATTCTTAATTTAATCATATCTGCAAAGTTCCTTTGATTATGTAATATAACATATTCACAGGTTCCAGGGATTCAGACTTGAACATCTTTGCAAGGCTACTATTTGACCTATCACATACAACTCACCAAAGCCTAAAATTACAGACTGGAAAGACTTGCATAAGCCCATTAGAAAGAAACAATATTAGCAGCTAACTTTTAAGAGTACTGTACTCAGTATGTGCCTGGCACTCTCAGAGTACTTCAAATAAATTTTCTCCATCAGGTGTCACAGTTATTTTCACTATCTTACTTTTTATTATCCTACTATCTTACAAAATGGGTGTCAAAATTTTGAAGCTAGTAGGTAGCAAAAACTAAGTAAACCCAAGTAAATTTGACTCTTGAGCCTTTAATTTCACCAGTAGAGTGACTGGACCCTATACCTTATGCAGTATTAATTGGTAGGGAAGGGGTTGGGGGCACAAAAGTACTCAGGGCCTTGGAGGCTGTATCCAAAAGGTATACATGCTTCCTGACCACAGAGACCAGGGTCCTTCATGGCTCATGCTCAAAAAAATGCACGAATGGTAGAACATCCACAATATGTTTTCATATTCAGAGGAGAAACCTCGGGATTACCCAAGACCTTCTTCAAAGGCAGGTTTGGATCAAAATCCAAGGCCTGCTACTACATGGGGAAGGAAAGTGAAAAGTCCATTCCTGTCCTTAGAACAACCCTGTAGTTCTAGTCAACCTCCTAAAAGAAAAGAGGAACTCATGACTATGAATTCCCAGAGACTTCCAAGTGAGCCAGATTGATCAAGACCCTCTGTGATCACACCAGGAAGGATCAGATCTGGTGGGCCATCAGAATGGCCCCATCTGTAGCTCAACTTGGTTTACTCCAGGACAAACCTAACCCCTCTCACCAGAACTACAGTTATGAATACACAACCCCATGTGCCACAGGTTTCAACAGGGCCCAGTGGTTTCACCAGTGTGCACGATGAATGACCTTCTTCTATCAATTCTTACACAGAGAATGGCTCAAGACCAAGTGTGGTTGGCCCAGGACAGAAAGGGGCAAGCTACACAATTGCTAAGCATGCCTTGCCACAGCTTGCAAAACCTCAACTGCTAAACAATTTAGCTTCAACCTTATCTGAAACTTTCCAACGAGCCTAGTTAAAACTATCAGGTTTCACTCAGTCATTTGTTTTGAATCATGAGACCAGAGGCAGATGCAGGATAGACTAGAAATCAAGAGAATGGACTCTGGAACCAGTCTGAATTGAATAAATCCTGGTTCTGGCACTTTGTTGCAATGACTTCATGCAAGTTACTTAACCTTCCAAAGCCTCAATTTTCCTATCTTCAAAATGGACATATAGTGGAAGTCCACATTCCCCATCTGAAACTAAAAAACCAACTACAATTCAAAAATGTTTGCATTTTGTCTTAAGAGGGTCCATATACTATACAATGTAAAACAACCCCAATGGGATGTGAAGCAAATCAAACATGCCCATTATATCTGAATTTAAAATGTATGAAAAGTTCCCACCATGACAGAAAAGACTATCATAACCTCACTTACATCATTTCACATCAAGTTTTTTTTGCTAAACTTATAAAAGCTAGTTTTTAGAGGTATTCTTTTGCTTGTTTGGTTGGTAGGTTGTTTGTTTGAAATACAGGTAAAGGATCGGATCTCTATAGCATTTACTACCTAATGTCATAAACATTAAATGAGTTAATAGATTAAGTGCTTGGAATGGTTCCTGGCATGTAGGAAATACTATGCAACTGTTATCAATAACAGCTTCTATTATTTTCATCTAACAGACTCCACAGAAAACTGTAATCAGGAAACTTTAAATTTAGGATTATATTTGGTTTGGAAACCAGTTCACCTTGCAGCTTAATAGACATTAACCCTTTAGAGCAATTCCCTAGGGCAGGAATTTCTGAGATGATGTAAATGATCTGTATCTGCACTGTCCACGTTGGTAGCCACTAGCCCCATCTAGCCAATTCTGAACATTTGAAAAATGGCTAGTTAATTTCACCAAGTGGCTTGTGGCTACCACACTGGACAGTGCAGCCGTAGAGGGCTGAGTTCCCAATCTCACCCATGAAAACCTATTTAAGTCACAACACAGCTAAATTATAATTAAATAATGTCAAGCTCATGTTCTGTATGCAGGAAGCAGAAAGGATTATAAGATGCTGAAGAACATTTTGTCTTCCCTCCCAAGACCATGATTGGCCTACAGCCCATCTTTGATACCTTCCTTCCTTATTCTCTACTCCCCACTCCCCTAAGCACCAACTCTTCCCTTCTGAACCCATTAATGGGGTCACATGCTTTCCTAAGCCCTCTTAATTATATCTCAGCCCTCCTTCAGTAGGCACCATGCTACTTACTCACTTGCCTCCCCTCCTCTTGAAAACTCCCACTTGCTCAGTGTCAAAGATCTCAGCTAGATGTCAGGGGAAGAAAACAACTTCATCAAACAAATTCACACTCTCAGCGGTTTCTCTCTGTCCCCTCTGGCTTCTACCCTGAGTCTTCTGAATTCAGAAGCTCTGAGATTTCTGTTTGCTGTTGTTTACAACAGACCAAGCTCAAGCAGAGAGAGAAGCAGCCAGGACTGAGGCAGTAGTGTCCCATACAAGCTGCGTGTGGAAGGCAAGGACTGCCAAGACACATATGTGCAGAACCACCTTGCTCTGTACAAATCCATCCTCTTGTATAGGCATGGGAAACATCCCTTGCTCTCTGCTTAGAAGACTCCTTCCACCATGCACAACCCCCCTGAATCTTCCTTTACTCATTTAGTAAGTGATTACAAATAATATGCACATCAAATGAACTTTCTAAGTGTACAACAAAAGCCCAGAGAAATACAGAAGTGTGAATGGTTGCAAATAGAAAAAGAAAAGCAACCACCTACATTGGAATCTAGTTTCACCACAATCCACTTCAATATAGAATTTTTAACAACACAGGTCAAATTTGGAGCACACCCAAAGAGATTATGTTACTAGAAGGACTGGAAGAACATTCCCTAGTTTAACCTCACCTTTTACTTAGACCCACGGCATGGGCTGAAGATGATCAGTAGGCATTTCTGGTACAGAGAAATTATCTCTTGAGGGGCCATAAATGAAGGACAATGCTAATGTAAATCCATTCAATTATATTATTTTAACTTCTCCAAAGTAAAGATTTATGTTGCAGATTCAAAGTCTTAACATTTAATTCTGGCCCATAATTATTTCTAGAGAGTCTTCTAGATACAAGCATTGTGCCAAGAATGTCAGAGTAAATGCCTTCAGCAGGAAAAATAAGATGTCTATATAAATAACTTGCATAGGAGGTAGACAGCAAAAAGGCTTCTGGAGGTAAAATGCTACAGGAGTCAGAGCAGGGGGGAGTTGGTTGTACCAGGAAACAGAATTTGGTGTGAAGACTTGGCAGCATTTAGAATGGTGAAAGTGGGGAGAAAGAAGAGAAAAGGACATTCTTCAGAAAAGTATTCTCCAAGATCTGGCTGCATACAGTAACCTAGGGAGAGTTCACCTCTCCCTGCACTGACAACCAGGCACCTGCAGAGATATTTATGGGATGACCTGCAACCAATTCCCAAGACAGGCTTTCAACAATTCTCCTTAATGGGGCCCACCATTCTTGGCCTTGACACTCTGTGGCATGGCCCCACCCTGTGCTTGCAGGCAGTTCCTAAAAGAAAACCATCCAAACATATGAATCTTGCAAAGATGTCACTGACTTACAGGCAAATTCAGTATCCTGCAACTGAAATTATGAACTGTTTTGTGTGAAGCGAAGTGAATCCTACTTAACATTCACTCTGGGAACTCACAATTTAAAATCGTAACAATAAGGTTAAGGATGTAGATTAGTGTAGAACACTAGCCTAGTGTGTCAGGCCCTGGGTTCAACGCACTGTACTGGAAAATTAAAATTATCGTGATAAACCAGCAAAGGATGAATTTTTCTTACACTAAAAAATTGAGTCAATTGAAGCAAGTTTTTCATGGCTTAAAGACCATGCATAAGGAAAAACAACAAAAATAATTCCACAAATTTATGGTCTGCACGTAACACTGGCTGCGACCAAGATAAACCTAGGGCTTGGAGGAAAAGATACAACCATTCTTCTAGCTACCAGTTAGAATAGGGTCAGGTCCGACACTGTTTTCTAGGACTTGATGTAGATACGTCCCTCTGGCAACAAACTGTTGAATATTTCCCTTGAAATACTGTTCTCGGGTCCTTCCACAAAAAAAGTTTTTTTTTTCTTTTTTGTCCTGGCCACCTCCACACCATGTAGGCAACCTGAAGTGGCGACCTGAGGCAGACATCCAAAGGCGTGAAGAAGGCACTCAGGGGTCGCCCGCGGCTCCTGCCTTCCCTGGGGATCAGTTGCCTCCGCTCTCCCCGGGGGCGTGAGGACACTTGTGCCGCTCAGCCCTGCTCCAGTCCTCGGGGACCGCGATACAGAGCCGTCTCCTCACCTTTCATCTTCTGGCCGGTCGCGCCGGCGTCCCCGAGTGGCGCGTCCCCCTGGGACCTGGCGTCGCGCGCGCGTCGGGGGCTCCAGCCACTGTGTCAGCCGCGGAGCCGCAGCCCCGGAGCGCGCGAGAGGCAGGCGAGTGCCCGGGGCGCAGAGCCCGGGGCGCCCACTCGCGCCGCGCCGTCCTCGCCCCGCGCCCGCCGAGCTGTGCGCGCCGCCCGCCCCGAGCAAGAGCAAGAGCAAGAGCAAGAGAGGCGGCGGCAGGGCCCCCGCCCTGGGCCGGGCTTTCCCAGAACCCGCCCGCCCCGGTGAGAGGCCGCGAGCGCCGCCGCGGGCTGCCTGGCTGCCGGGGGAGCGGCTTGAGCCGGGCCCGCCCCCGGCTCCGGCACGGCCGTGCGGGGAAGGCGGGCGCGGAGGGCGCGGAGGGCGGACTCCGCCACCATCCCGGCCTTGGCCACCGGAGGCGCGACCCCGGCCCAGCCCCTGGCCGAGGCGTCCCGGAGCCATTCTGCAGCCCCGGCCCAGGCGCGGGCGGAGAACCGCGCGGCGGGGTCGCCCTGCCCCAGGGAGGGCGGGAACTCCACTCACCTCAGTGGCGGGAATTTAATCTCACACTTCCCCGCCAGGGGCCCATCTCCGGTTGACAAATACAGAAAACTAAGGTCCGCAGGGACCAAATGACTTGCTCAAAGTCACTCTAGTAGACGGCAGCACCAAGTCTCAGATCCACTGTCATTCATTGGTTTAGAATGGAGTGAGCAGTCCAGGCTCTGCGGATACTCCTTTCCTGCAAATGGTAACCATCCGTGTCTGCGAACTCTAAGTCCAGTGCTCTTTCATTGCTGAATCAAGTCTGGCGGTGTTCACAGCAGCCAGAAACCACAGACGCAGCAGAGCCACCCTGGCCACTGGGGTGGGGTTTTATACTCAGTCAGAGAAGAGCCAGAGACTTGGGGAAAAATTAAATTCGTCTCCCTTCCCCCTAAACTTGTGCCTCCTTGCTCTACCTGTTTTAACAAAAGACCCTTCCTCCTACATCCAATCAGGACTGACGCCTGGAAGCCGTATCTCCTCCCATCTGTCCTCTCCCTTTGGCCAAAGCACCGCTTCACCCAAGGCCGGCCGTACTATTCTTTCTCCCGTACAGTTTTAATTTATGCACAAATCTTCAGCGGCTCCTCATTGCCCGCCAAACTCTCCCCTCACCCCCATGACTGTGGGAACACTACATGCCTTGCCAATATCAACCACCCAACAGAATGTGTCCCCTTCTCCAACTCGATCTGTACGTAAGCTTACCTGGAGCTTCATGGCTCCCATACTTTCCCTCCTGTTAGGTTCGCCTTTTTTTTTCCCCCCAGGTCTCTCTCAAAAGTGATCTCCCCTCTTTTGACCCTCCAGAGTACAGTGGATGCTGGAGCAAGAATACACAGAAGGGCCAAAAAATTCTGCCTGTAAGAAAAATCCACCAGCTTGATCCTTACACTGTTTTACTGTTTTCTTACACTAGGATTTTAAGGAAAACTAACATTACTGCCTCTCTTGAGAGCTGGTTTGGGCTCAGGGGAAATTCTTTATTTATTAGAATTTTGATTTTAACATTGAAACAGTGGAAGTCTACACTGCCTTTCACAAGTGAAAGGAGAGGCCAGTAGAAAGCATCACTGAAAATAACAAGGTGAACCATTTAATATACACTATTATGTTATGATTTAAAATTCATTCAATTAAGCCAGTAATATCAAACATTATCAATCACCTAGAGCCACCAGATTTGTATTAGAGTTTTTTACTTTTTGTTATTGTTGTTTTTTAATTTAGCACAGGAATTAGATAGCTACAAACTGGTGGACACATAAACAGTTAACATTAAATTCTCCAAATGAGTCATTGCACCATTAGGAACCAAGGCAAATCTAGGTCCACTGAACAAGAAACCTTCTGGTGTGCTAATCAATGTGCCCTCATCCCTGCAAAGAGGCACCTTCCCCAAATCTTTGCAAAAAGTAGGTCCAAATCAATGTCCTTTGCTTCCCCTCCTCTCTAAATGAGACTGGAGGGAGCTCTGTCCCTGAGGCTGCCTCACCGCTTTGGAATGTCTGAGCTAACAGTGCTTCCAGAGGGTTCATTGCTCCTCTGAACAGCACTGCCCAGACTTTCTGGAGATTTTAATTCACTCCCCAACCTTGCCAACATTGCATACAAGGTGCCTTTTTTACACCCTGCTCTCTGTTCAGTGAAACATGCAGACCATCTCAGGGGCACAATGGCTCCATTCAAAACACTTTCAAAAGTGCAGCCTATAACGTACATGCTGTGGGCTGCTGTCAGCCATTATCTAAAGGAACAGAGGGAAAAAGACTATCAGATAAATTGCCTGAAAACTGGGGGAGCGCTAGACAATTTCCATGGAAAATTCAGTTCAATAAAATAATTATGCATCTCTGTACACAATACCATTCTGCATAATAAAAACAATAGCACCAAGAAACAATACTGTGGGAACTTCATTTAAATATAGTACATCATGTTTGAAATTTCAGAAGAAATCACCTATCTTTGTTGAACTTGTTACTTAACGGTCTCCACTCAATGGAAACTGATTAAATAAGTGATAAATGCTTTGCCTAGGAAATTTAGGTGGAAAAATCATTTTAAGAAATGGAACCATCTCCTTTTTTCTGTTGGTCTCCCTCATCCTGTAATTTTCAGAAGGGGGAGGGGGTGGTCCCTGACTTCATGGCTGTGGCTGCCAACTGGAGGCCCCACTCCCTTTACTACACATATTGCAGGAAAAGGATTGGCCCTTTGCCACACTCAGGGAGCCAGCCATCAGTTAACCCGAGTATAAACAAACCCTGAGGTTGGGAACTGAGTGGTCAGTACAGGCACCATTGACTAATACATTGGTCTTTGTTAAACAGCTGCTAATTGCCAAGCAGTGGAATTTGCCAACAGACATATCTGCTTCTCCAAGCTCAAAGGCTTGGGAAGAAAGATTCAGCCAGCCCCAGCTCTAGGAGGCACTATTTTCTTCCTAAATCAGTGCATCAGCTCCTACACTGTTTACTAGCTGTTCGCAAATAGACTGAATCCAGACACACGAGAGCCAAAAACAAACTTTCTAGGCTTGGCAGGGAACCACATGCTTGTAATCCCAGCACTTGGGAGGCTGAGGCAAGATGATCACTGCAAGTTTCAGGCCAGCTTACAAAGCATAGTGAGTTAAGTCCAGCCTGAACTACATAGCAAGACCCTGTTTTAAAAAAAAACAAAACAACAACAAAAAAAGCTTTCCAGAGTTATGTGCACTTATGAAATAGTAAGGCAGTTTCAGTGGTTCACTGATTCTCCAACTGGAACCTCAGAGTTGATTAGTTCCACAAGGCCCCAGTAAATCCCTTTCTTGAGTTTCTCTGCCACTTCTTCGTGAATGCTTCGTCACTGCTGCTGACATTCACAAAATCTTTCATTAATACTTACCAACCTAAGCATATCCTCAACAACTCCCATAGATACCAGTATTGGTAATGATAACAGCAACCATCATTGAGTGCTAACCTTTGTACCATCTGTGTATTTATTCATGCAAGAATAAAGCATCGAACATCTAACATCCACCAAACCTTGCTCTAGGCACCAGAGCACAGTGAATGGTCAACAAAGTCTGTGTCTTCATGGTACTGTGATTCTGGCAGAAGTAGACGGACAATAAAATATAGAAAAAAGCTAAGCAACTAAGCTAGTAGAAGGGGGTAAATGCTTCCCATTGATTCTGATATAATATGTTCCTTTTCCACTTAAACCAGGTAAAATTGTTTTTGTGGTTTTCAATCAGGAAATCTGACTTGGAAAGATTAGAGAAGAAAAAAGTTTTCTAGATAATTCATAGGCTAAAAAAATTGTCGCATTAATTGAGATATTTGGAACCGGAAGACAAAACAGACATACCAAAAAATGGTGGCTGTAACTAAAGCAATACTGGAGATAAATAAATATGGTAAATACATTGCTAGGAAAAATAAAGATACAGCAAATACAAGAAACTAGAGAACCACAGAATAAATACCAAAGAGAAATTAATACACACAAAAAGGAATTGTTTAAATAGCAAAAAACAATAGCCAGATCTTTGAAAATATTAATAAGCAAACTAAGCAAGATTAAGATTTAAACTAAGCAAACTAAGCAAAGTCCTAGTAAGATTAAGATTTTTAAAAATGCCCTGATACATGTGCTTTGAAATTTTGTTCTAGTTTTTTTCCTTCTTCTTTTTTTTCTTTCTGTTTATCTTTGAATAAAATGGATTTTTAAAAACGATTCAAAAAAAGTTTTTATTGGTCTATGTTTCTGATACCTAATACTTGTATCTGTATTGAGAAATTTGACTGTATAGTCAAATATATATATAGAGAGAGAGAGACAGAGACAGAGACAGAAAGAGTCCAATATATATAGTCAATATATAGACATATAGTCATATCATTTGCAGTCCCTTGATTAAGATTTTTTAAAGACACATATTTGAGAATAGTAATAAATGTTACATTTATTGACCGATAATGCCAAAGAAATTTCTAAGTATTTGACATGAATTCACTTAGTTCCCACAACAAATCTATAAAATAATGCTGTTATAATGCTGTTATAATCTATTTGAAAAAAATTCTATTTCCACAATAGGAAACTGAGGCACAGAAGTGTTAAGTATTTTGCCTGTATTGTTTCATGTATAGTTACAAAAAAACTCAGGTAGTCTGACTCCAGAGTCCCTATTCTTCACTGTTAGGGTTGTTCCATGCATACTAATATTTGACACTTTCTTGTTTTTTTTAAACATTAATCACCTGCTATGTTATATGTACCTTGGCTTTTCATGTAAAGGAGTATCTTAGCAATTTTCCCATAATAATACCATCTTTATTAACAGGTGTGTTCCATTGTGTAACCAAGCAATTATTTACTTATCCAGTCTTCTGGTGGTAGAAATCTAACTGTTTTTCAACCTTTCACTATTGTAAAACAGGCAACCACGAATAGTCCTGTACACACATCATTTCGCCTACATACAAATTATACTTTTATATAATAAGTTGCTAGAAGTCCAACTGCTGAGTCAAGAGGACTCAAATGTTTTAACACTAAAAACTACTGCCAAACTGACCACAATAGGAGTTGTAACAATTTGCATTTCCTCTGGTAATATATGTGAATCCTTGTTTTTTCACCCCTTTGCCAACAAAGCAATTTTCAAATTTCTTAACACTATTTCAGCAGGTGATTGTTGGATTTCCCTTCTGGACGTGTCACTTACTTTGGCCTTCTGCCTCCTGTGATAGATGTTTGCTGGCTCAGGTGTCCCCTCTAGGAGTATGTGGGAGGCCAATCTTAATTTGGCAGTATTTCTTCTTTTAGTTGGTGTGATCCTTTTCCTGGGTACTTTAAGGACTATTTGGTTTTCATTGAAGTCTAACATGCAGGAGCCGAGATGGCTCTTACACAGTAGCTAATGGAAGGGAACATACATTACCAATATAAAAACTTTGGAACTTCTAGATAAAAATACAAAACACTATTGCTATAGTCTCAGGATTGAAAAGGGGTTCTTAGATGAGGCTTTTTTCACAAAGGCTAATTAAAAAGAGAAAATTGACAAATTTGATTTTAACCATATAACCTGTATAACTATGGACATTATTAACAAAGTTCAAAGAAAATCCAGAGTTTGAAAAGCTGCAACATCCAAAAACTGAAGAGTCATGAGCATCCTTTAAAGAATGTCTTAAGGCCACTGTGGGGACAGCCAGACCCCAGCCTTTTCCCCTGAGTCAGTGCCATTCACAGACTGCTGGTGGGGGGGAGACAAGAAGTCACCAAGAAGCAAGCCCTCCCTGCAAATCAGCATCATGCACAGCCTCTGGGCGGAGAGCCAGATGCCAGCCCCATCTGGTGCATGGGCTGGAAAACAAGAAGAGCCAAGCCCCCCACCCCCCTATCCTCCCATAAGCAACAAACTGATCCAGAGAAACACAAGCTGCAATGATGGGTATTGAGGCGAAACGCAACTTGATACTTGTGGTGTTTGGTGTCACACTGACTTTGCAGGTCTAGGGCCAGTGGTCTGATCATCTATTTGGAGGATAACAGTACACAGTGTGGCATCTATGGGGGATCTCCTTCTGAAGATAGTAGCCATTGATAATCCCCTATCATCTTGTTTTGAAGTCCTGTATCATTTTCATTGTTTTGTTGGGTTGGGTTTTATTCTGTTTTGTTTTGTTTGATTTTATTATATCTGATGGCATGGGCAGCTATTTTAAAGATAGCAAGATATATTATGGTAGCCACTTTGGATTTACTATGGTCTTGTTTTGAAGTCCATTACTGAATTCATTGTTTTGTTTTTATTGGTTCTATTCTGTTCTGTTTTGTTTGATTTTTACTATGTCTGAAGGTATCTGCAGTTATTTTGAATACAGCAGGAAGCATTATGGTAACCATTGTTGATTTCCTATTGTTTTGAAGTCCTGTGTTACTTACACTGGTTTGTTTTGATTGGCTTTATTCTGTTTTATTTTGCTTGGTTTTATTCTCTTTAAAATAAAAACTAAAAAAATTAAAGAATGTCTTAAAAATCAGTAGGATTAACAGAAGATAGGCAAGTAATACAAACATATGAAAACATACTAAATCTCATTTGTATTCTGGGAAAGTAAACTAAAATTTTTTCAGTAAGATAGTTCCTTACCACCAACTACTTGGCAAAGAAAAAATTCAAATCTGGCAAGAATAAATGTCAGGTGGAAAAAAAGAATAAATGTCAGTATTAGAAGTTGTGAGAAATAATATACTGTTGATGAGAGCAGAAATTGGTACAATCACTTTGAGGAGCAGTTAGGCAGTATCCAATAAAACTAAAGATACCCTTATAATTATGAATCTCAGTTCCATTTCTGTGTTTATGCTCTGGAGAAATTTTCAGAACTGAATTTCTAGAGAAATTTCATACATGCATAGAGAAATACATTGTGAGTTCTTTGTTACCTGTTTGTTAATTGCCAAAACAAAAACAAATGATTAAAAAAAGCCTGAATGTCCATGTACAGGGCAATGAAATACTTGTTTTTATGTACTCCTGCGATAAAATGCTACACAGTGTTTGAATGCCACTGCCTTACTTAGCACAAGTGGAACCAGAATTCGTAGGCAGGTTGCAGGTCTCTGAAGTCTACAGCCTGGCCATTTTAACCTGGCACTCAAGGCTTTCCACACTTTCCAGCCTTTTTCTCCACTTCATTAACCTGCCAGTCACCACAGTCAATCATCACTCTCTTTGTACATTTTCTCAGGATGGTCTCTGACAAGTTGTGGATCAGATTGTTCTGTCACTTGCAAATTGTCACATCTGTTGGGTAAACAATTTTCAGATAATCACTATATTATCATTTACACAAACCACACTACTGCGCATTTTTAAATTTTTGTTTTCTATTTATTTATTTATCTTTTTGAGACAGGGTTTCACTATGCAGTTCAGGCTGAACTTGAGCTCACTTTGTAGCTCAGGCTGGTCTTGAACTCACAATGATTCTCCTGCCTCAGCCTCTTAAGTGATGGGATTATAGGCATGCTCAACCACGCCCAACTTAAATTTTGATTTCAAGAAGAGGGCCCATTTTTATAAATTAGATTATAAAGTGCACACTTTTATGTTACATTATACCCTGGTAGAAATTTAGATACTCTTAGATGCTTTAAGGTCACTATTATGTCATTGAGTAAATCTGTGCAAGAGAACTAGTAGTGCCTAACATTTACTTATTACAATATGTACCAGGCCCCAAGCATTATCTCCCTGAGTCATTGACTCATTAGTCCACCTTATAGATAAGACTGAGACTTATACAGTGGGTAATTTGTTCAAGTTTACATAGCTAGGGAGTAGAAGCGAAGCCACTCTGTGTTTTTCTGAAATCTGCCTCCTTAACCTCTATTACTGTGCTGCCTTTAGCTAATTTATCTGAAAAACTCTCTAAATTCTTAGCTTTCAAGCTCATGAACTGATATAGTGAACACTTGGGAGCTGGGTGATTTTCACATGGGTAGTGCCCAGGGTAAATACTTCCTCAAAAAAGTTGAAGCAAACTCAGAGGGAGATTTGCCTGAGCCAGGAGGCAGCAGTATGGTTGGGGTGGGGGACAAGAATTGTTAAAAGATTATGAAAGTGGATCTAATAGTCAAATCCAAAATTGAAGAAGAGCCAGGCATGGTGGCACATGCCTGTAATCCCAGCACTCGGGAGGCTGAGGCAGGAGGATCATTGTAAGTTCAAGACCAGCCTGGGCTACAAAGTGAGTTCAAGGCCAGCCTGAACTAAATAGCGAGACCCTGCCTCAAAAAAATTAAAAAAAAAAAGAACAACAGAGAAGAATGAGCATCGGGTGGGCACACAGCCCACTTGTGTGAGAAGCTCTCTGCTTAGAGTTGATGGACAAAGGACTTGAAAGTGGTCAGCAGTCGGGGGCAATGTCTCCCCATGTCTCGCTGGGGAAAAACAGACACTTTTTCTGTCAAGCAGATCACACATGCAAACAGTCGCCCTGGGGCCTGGCAAGTAAATGTGTACCACAACCTTCCTTTGAGGAGGGGTCCTGCCATTTGTTGTCACAGTAGGCCCCGATAGGATTTGTGGCTTTTCCAGTCTCTGTCTTCTAATCCTCTGATGAATACCTGGCACAGACCACTGCCTTGGTAAGTGAGTCCATTTGCTACGTATTTTTTAATTCACTGGCTAAATGAACTAAGAACACCTTAGAGAGCTGGGTACCAACAAACAAAGAATAATGAAAACACTGATTGTGTGTTCGCTGTGTAGAGATGTTTTAACACATTCTCTTCTTTTTGCCTTACAAAGATCTGACAAGTCAAACTTCAGAATAACAGGAGGAGAAAATATTCCAGGCTTCTCCCGGACCTTCTCTCTGAGCTTTGCTAAGAGCTTCACAGAGGGAAAGGTATTTCTCAGGACACCTTCTCCTGGAGGGTTGCCATGCTGCAAGCTTATTACCTGCTATGGCTCGAATATTTGTGTCTTTCCAAAATTCATTTCAAAACTAAATTCTTCATGCAGCATTGTTAGGAGTGAGGCTATTGGGAGGCCCTACCTTCATGGTTGGGATTAATGCCTTATAAAATGACCAGAGAGAACCAGCTAGGCTTGCTTGCTCTTCTGTCATTCCCACTCTGTGTGTACGAGTCTCCTCCAGTGGTTGCAACGTCTCAGGGCCCAGCTGGAAGCACCGAGTCATCCCTCACTCAGTGGTGAGCCTATCGGTGGTTCGATCTTGGACTTCCCAGCCCAGATAAGAAACAATATTTATTGCTTAGAAATTATCCAGTCTGTGATATTTTGTTACAGCAGCAAGAACAGATCAAGGCATCACCCTACTTTTATTTCTTCATAGTTTTTTAAATACGCTGGTGTATTTTTCTGTGTGTTATTATCTGGCTTCACTCATAATGCTTTTTTCCCAGGCTGGTACTACAAGGCATCTTCACAAATGTTGGTTGAAGGAATGAATGGATAAATGAGTGACAACCATAAGAGAAATCTGTAATTTAAAGATAAGTCTCAAATATAAATATGTTTCCAATTAAACAAATGGGAATCTTGATTTTGAAGGTTGATAAATGAAGACATTATTACAAACATTTCAAAAAGCATTCGGTGGAGTATACCCTTAAATAGTTCCACTGATACTAAAAAACCTTAAGACTTAAGTATCAAAAAAAGAGACTTGGAAAGACAGACTTGGGGCCAGGGATACAGCTCAGTGGCACAGTACCTTCCTGGAAAGCACAAGGTCCTGAATTTGATTCCCTGTACCAGAAAAAAGAAAAGTAAAGAGAGAGAGAGAGAGAGAGAGAGAGAGAGAGAGAGAGAGAGAGAGAGAGAGAGAAAGAAAGGCATATTTCACAAAGCATTGCTATATATTTTTTCACAGAATATAGCTACTATATAACTACAACTTCCTTGAGTATGTTATGAATTTCTTTTATATAATCAATGTTGTTTGTGGACAACGGCTCCAGAATATAGATCCCTTGTTGTATGATCAAGTGAAAGGATGAAATAAAATAAGCACTACTGTTCATGGTCAAAGTGGTTAGGAACATGCACCAGGCACAGCAGCAGTTATTTGGACTAAGCTTGCTGAAGTGATCACAGAGCCTTCGTCTGAGTTATCAAGGGCTATCACCTCCCTTCTCCCGGAAGTAAAACGTAAATACTGATACTTTATTGAGTTATGAGGACTACACTAGTTTTGTATTGCTGACTTAACAAATTGCCACAAACTGAGTGGCTTAAAACAACACATACTTATTATATTACTGTTTTAGGGGCTGGAAGTCTTAAATTCAGTCTCATCAAGCTAAAGCAAGGTATTAGCAGGGTTGGTTCCTTCAGGAGACTCTGAGGGAGATCTAGTTTCTTGCCTTTCTGATTTCTAGAGGCCACCTGTTTTCTTTGGCTCATGATTCCAGTCACTCTGACCTTCCCTTCTGTTGTCACATTTCCTCCTCTTAATTTTCCAGTCTCCCTCTTGTAAGAATCCTTGGAATGATTTTAGGCCCACCAGAATAATCCCTATCACAAGGTCTTTAACCTGCTCATATATGCAAAGTCTCTTGCTGTGTAAGGTGTCTTGGTTACTTTTCTCCCGTTGCTGAGACAAAATACCCATTGCCCAAAATTAAGGAAGGAAAGGTTTATTTAGCTCAGTTTGTGGAGGTTTCACTCCATAATCAACCGGCTCCAAGGTAGTGTGGCATGGCACAAGAGCAACATTTCAAGGTGGCAGAAGGAACAAGAGCAAAAAGAGGGAGAGGGAGCAACCCTCTCTTCTTCTCTTATATTGTAAGCAGGTTACCTGCCCTAAGGTGGGTGTAGCATGCACACCATCTCCCTGCCTTCCTCTTGCAGAGGATGAGAATGTTTACAAAGTAAGGACCCCTAACCCTGCCGAGTCACTTAAATTTCTAAACTTCTCAAGTTGACACTATGTATCAACCATTACATAAGATAACTTATTCACAGGTTTTAGTACTAATGTGTGGACATTATTAGGGGTCCACTATTCAGAAAGATATTACCAGGAAGATTCAGTCTTGAGCCTTTCCTTAGTAAACACCAAGTTTGCCAGGTGAGGTAATGCATACCTGTAATTCTCTGATTACTCTGAGAGACTGAGGCAGGAGACTTGTAAGTTTGAGGGGCTGTAGCTCAGTGTAAAGGCCCTGGGTTCAATAGCTAGGAGCTCCATCCCCCTCCCCCCATAAAACCTCACTGGGTTGTGCTCTAATCTCATCCCTTGATCCCTTGATAGCTACCCTGAATTGCCTTATCTTTGTTCTCCTCTTAGCTGTGACAATGTTCCAGGTACTATTTTAGGTACTTCACACATTTTAACTCAGTTAATGTAGGCACAGAAAGATAAAGTCCAGCTGTTGGTAAATAATAGAACCAAGGCTAAACTTGGGAAATTGCTCCCTAAACTTAATGACTACATTATCTTGTCCCTGATGACAATGACTCAACCTCCTGAGCACCTTTTGTGCTGATTATAGCATCTCAGTTAAGCACTTTGATATCTCACAACATCCTCTTCAGATTCTGGCTCTCATAGCAACCAGCATGGCCTGTACTTTGGGTCACATGCACCCTCAGTTAGTCCAGGAGTCACCTTCAACCCTCAACTGGCTTTGGGTCAACTGACCACATTATATCTCTGACCCCTCAATGCCAACGACCAGCCCTTGACCAATGGTAATTTCACATGAAATCTGTTCTTTAGGTCTGGCTGGAAACATTCCTGCAGGCTTTACTCAATTTTGAAAGGTATTACTTTTATAAATGGGAATGTGACTCACGTTTCTTCTTTTATTGAGTACATGGAAGCAACAGTTAATGCACTTGGGTCTGAACTGAAAGCATAATTCATGTTAGAAGAGCAGTCACGTTCAGATTTATTAGAAGCTGGAGGATGCTCTGCCATAGTTCATTAAAGTGTTTCGTCTTCATCTACATTAAGTGAAGCACAGTTTGATAAACCAGCCAACACAGAGCCACAGCACTGACTTGAAACTTTCCTTAGCCAAGAGTTCCTAACCTGAGACTATGGACATTTGGAAATTCTGTAGTAGGCAGCACGTAACCAAGGAATGCATCTCAAGAGCCAGCAGGAAACAAGCAACAAGACTCAGTTACATACTCCAAAGGCAACCTTAGTTTCTCACCACCTCCACTGGTCAGAGCTCTTTCACCTGTATGTCTACTAACAACCTCTCAAGTCTCTGCATGCACTCTTGCCCCTTACCATCTATTTCCCAGAGAGCAACCTAAACAATCCCTTAAAATCATGAGTCAAATTGTGTTTCTATTCTACTTAAAACCCTCCAGTGGCTCCCATCTCATCCAGAAGTCCTTCTATAGCCTGCAAGGCCCTCATTATCCCATTTTATTATTCTTCATGGCATTTGTCTCCAGCAGACATGTACTATTTTATTGATTCAATTGCTTTCTCTCTCCTCCACTGAATGCTCCATGGCTACAGTTGCTTGTTAACTAGTATCTCTAGAAACTAGATTAGTGGCTGGCACCTACCATCGTAGATGTTCCATAAGAAGATATGGAATTGAAGTTAAGATGCAACTTGGTTTTAGCCTGCACGGATTCATAGCTGGGACCTTTCCTCAGCTCTAGCCCCTATGGTAACTTCTGCAACTGGTCATTTTCCTTCCCCGGATGACCACCTCATTCACCAGAAAAACATCAAAACTGAAAGAAAGAGGACTGATGAGAAAACTCAGAGCACAGTTACTGCAACCGATTTACCTCTACCTGTAGATACATACAGCTAGGAGTAAGAGAGTCTATGCATCCTTAAAAATTGGAGGACAAACTGGGTGTGGTGGTGCATGCCTTTAATCCCAGGATTCGGGAGGGTGAGACAAGAAGATGCCATGATTTCAAGGCCAGCCTGGGCTACATAGTGAGTTCCAGGCCAGCCTGGACTACATAGCGAGAGCCTGTCTCAGAGAGAGAAAAAGAGAACTTCTATCTGTATCTCGTATTATGTTTTAAAAATGAATTTCAAATGTAACAGGTCTAAATTCAAAACTTAAAAATACAAAACTTCAAGGAGATAACCTTTGTGACTTTGAATTATACAAAGATTTTTTTTTAACATAGAGCACAAAATACATGATCTACGTAGAGAAAGCATAAGTTGCACTTCAACAAAATTAAGAACTTCTGAGCTTTGGAAGACACTGTTAAAGAAGTGGTGGCACATGTTTGTATTTCCAGTTACTCTAGAGGTTGAGGCAGGAGGATTGAAATTTCAAGGCCATCCCAGGGTAGTGACTGAGATTTTGTTTCAAAATAAAAGGATAAATAGGTCTGGGAATGTAGCTCAGCACTTCCTAGGTTAAATCCCCAGTATCCAGGTTGGGGAAGGAGAGGATGAAAAGGTAAACCTCAGACTGAGAGGAAATACTTGCAAATTATATATCTGTAAAAGAATTTGAATCCAGAATACGGAAAGAACTCTCAAGAAACTATAAGCAGAACACAATGACATTTTAAAAATGGGTAAAATGTTTTTATGGACACTTTCTTCAAAGAAGATATATGAATGGCAAATTATTACACAAACATCATTAGTTGCGTTAATTAAAATCAAATTGAAGCTGAGTGTGGCAGTGAATGCCTGTAATCCCAGCATTCAGGAGGCTGAGGCAGGAAAATCACTGAGAATTTGAGGGCTACAAAGTGAGTTCAAGGCCATCCTGTGCTACAAAGTGAGTTCAAGGCCAGCCTGAACTGAATAGTGAAATCCTGTCTCAAAAAGACAAAAATAAGTAAATAAATAAATAAATAAATAAATATGAAATATCAACGCTCATCTAAAAGAATTTAAAAGACTGGTAATACAAGTGTTACAGATGTGAAACATTTGAAATTCTCATATATTACTGTTGGGAATGAAAAATGGACACAAACTTTGGAAAACATTTGGCAGTTTCTTTTAAAAATCACTGCTAAGCCATCTTATCTTTGACAAAGAAGCCAAACATGTTCCCCGGAAGACAGTCTCTTTAATAAATGGTACTGAAAAAAACTGACTCTCTACATGCAGAAGACTAAAACTAGACACATGTCTATCACCATGCACTAAACTAAAGTCAAAATGGATCAACGATCCATTGACAGAAACACTAAATTTACTGGAAGAGAAAATAGGTAGAAATCTTGAAGACATAGGTGTAAGCAGTGACTTCATGAACAAAAACTAGACTGCAAGGAAATACAACAAAGAACCAACAAATAGGATCTCATCTTATTAAAAAGCTTTTGCACAACAAAAGAAATCATCAACAGAGTGAAAAGACAACCCACAGAGTGGGAAAAATTCATAGACAGTTGTCCCTCAGACAAAGGACTTATATCTAGAACATATAAAGAATTGAAAGCAGATCCCCTATATTCAAAGACCCAACCCAAAAGTGGGCATTCGAGATGAATACACACTTCTCAGATGAAGAAATACAAACACCAATAAATACATGAAAAAATGTTCAACATCACTGATAATTCAAGAGATGGAAATTAAAACAGCACTGAGATTCCCTCTCACCCCAGCTAGAATGGCTATTATCAAGAAATCAACTAATAAATACTGGAGAGGCTGTGGGGAAAAAGGAACCGTTCTCCACTGTTGGTAGGAGTGTAGACTGGTGCAACCACTGTGGAAATCAGTGTGGAGATTCATCAAAAAACTAGGATTAGTGGTCCCATTCAACCCAGCTACTGCCCTTCTGGGTATCTTCCCAGAAGAATTAAAAACATCATACCATAATGATATATGTGCACCCATGTTTATAGCAGTACAATTTATAATAGCTAAAACTTGAAAACAACCCAAAAGCCCATCGACCAAGGAACGGATAAAAAAAGATGTGTTTTTTTTTATAACAGAATACTACTCAGCCATAAAGAAGAATAAATGTGATACTTTTATAAGTAAATGGATGCCACTTGTGACCATACTCATAAGGGAAATAAATCAGACCCACATGTGTAAACATAGTATTGTCTCACTATTGTGAGAAACTGAATGAATAAATAAGATCCAGAATATACAATAGATATTGTGAAAGAGGAAGAAACTGTTCAAAAGAAAAGACAAACTGGCTGGGCGTGGTGGCTCATGCCTATAATCCCAGCACTTGTGAGGCTGAGACAGGAGAATCGTTGTGAGTTCAAGACCAGCCTGGGCTACAAAGTGAGCTCGAGGCCAGCCTGAACAGCATAGCGAGACCCTGTCTCAAAAATACAAGAACTGGGGATCTAGCTCAGTGGCCTAAGCACCTGCCTGGCAAGTGCAAGGTCGTGAGTTCAATCCCCGGTGCTGGAAAAAAAAAAAGAAAGAAAGAAAAGACAAATTATGATGGGGGAAAGGGAAAAAGAAGGAAGAGAAAAAATATATATATATTTATACACAAGATAGTCAAGGTAATTATATACCTAGTTTCTCTTAGTTCAAAAGAAAGGTTTGTGCTAATACTGTTTGAACAAGATTTCATGCCTATATCTTGTACTCAGAATAACTATTACGAAGATAACAATACACAATGTATTAATTATTGTTACTCTTCTACTAGCCTGTCTTTTGAAGCTCAGTTTTATTATTTTTATTTTTCTCTTTAAAATAAAAAAAAATCTTACATATTTACTATATGAGCCAGTGTTCCAGTCTTTGTGCTGCTATATCAGAATGCCACAGGCTACGTAATTTAGAAAGAACAAAAATTTATTTCCTCACAGTTCTGCCAATTAAAGTCCAAGATCAAGGTGCTGGCTAGTTCCATTGTCTGCTAAGGGTCCAGTCTATGCTTCCAAGATGGTGCTTTGTTGCTGCATTGTCCAGAGGGGAGGAGTGCTGTGTCCTGATATAGAAGAATGCAGAATGCCGAAGGGCCTTAATCTCATTCATGAGGGAGCAGCCCTCATGACCTAACCACCTCTGAAAGACCCTATCTCTTAATACTAACACACTGGCGATACCTAATTCTAAGAGGGACACATTCAAAGCGTAGCACACATCAGTCTCACCCCAGGTGTTTCCCCAAGAGAAATTAAAGGAACTATTCATACAAGGACTTGTGCATAAATGGTCACAACAGTGCTATTTGTAATGATCTTGTTATGAACTGAACGATCGTGTCACCCCCTCCACACACACACACCATTTTACAGAAGCTCTAATTGCCAGTGTGCAATGTCTTTCTGTGTGAGGCATTTGTAGGTTGGGTCTTTGCGAGATAATTAGATGTATATGAGCTAACGATGAGGTTAGTGTCCTCAAAGGCAGGAGATAAAGGAGCTTCAGTTTCCCCTTCCCTCTGCATCTCCTCCCTGTCCCTTTCTCTCTCTCTCTCTCTCTCTCTCTCTCTCTCTTTCTCTCTCCCCTCGTGTGCTGTGTGTGTTTGCGTGTGTGTGTGTGTGTATTTGTGAGTGTGTGTTTGTGCCATATGGGAAACAGTGAAGAAGGTGACCATCTGCAAGTTAGGAGCGTCCTCAACGGGAGCCAGATTAGATAACACTTTGATCTTGGACTTCCCAGCCTCAAGAACTGAAAGTTAAACATCTTTCGTCTTTATCCAGTCCATATTATTTTGTTATTGTAGCCCGTGATCATTACGTAGAATACACTCTGAACTGAAAACACCCAGGTGCCCATCAACAGGTAGGTAGATAAACAAATTGTTTTATGTCCATATAATGAAATACTACTTAGCAATAAAAAGGAATAAATGCAGCTGAGAGTGTGACTCAGTGGTAGTTTACTTAGCATGTGCAAGGACCTAGTTTGATCCCCAGCACCAAAAAAAAAAAAATTACATGTATATGTACATATATATATATATATATATATCCAATAATGTGAATAAGCCTCAAAATATTTATGCTTCTTAGGTTCCTGCTTACCAAAATAAGTCATATGGCCAAATCAAGTGCCAACATGAGACAAGATTACATGAGACACAAATATCAGAAGGCATGGTTCATTAAGAGCCACTAACATAACAGTCTATCATATTGCATGTCGTTTACACCTTTGAACCAAATGAATGTCTTACACTTTCCAAAAACAATAAAATAAAATAAACACAAACAAAAATTGTGAAAAAAATCTATAAAAGTGAATACAGACACAGAAAATACGAATAGGCCAGGAGTGGTGGCGCACACCTGTAATCGCAGCACTCGGGAGGCTGAGGCAAGAGAATCATCATGAGTTTGAGACCAGCCTGAGTTACAAAGTGAACTCAAGACCAGCCTGAACTGCATAGTGAGACCCTGTCTCAAAAAGATGACAAAAAAAAAAAAGAATAGCTATTAAATTGGTAGTATATCAAACTTAAAAAGAAGTTAGTGGGCCGGGGATATAGCTCAGTGGCATAAGCACAAGCTTGGCAAGTGTGAGGTCCTGAGTTTGTTCCCTAGTACAAAAAAATAGTCAGTTCGAGAAACTTTGAAACATAATATTCTAATAGTATACCTTTCATATAATCTCCAATTAACACCTCCAATGGTTGCCTACTAATTACAAGGAAAAGAAATTTTCCCGCATGATACCACTTGCATGACATTTAACAAGACTAAAAATTGGACAACCAGACAATAAGTGCCTCCTCATGGAGTTCAATGGAAAGTACATATCATCGCATATATAATGTTCTTGATCACAATGTTTGGCCTGTATTTAATCATAAGTGCACAATGTGGCAAATACAAAAGGTAAGATACATTATCAGATAACTGGTCAAGATACTTCAAAAAGAGTCAGTTTCAAATAGTTTAAAATAGGACAATTTTCTAGGATACAAGACAGCATAGAGATGTGACAAACAAATATGGTGTATGAGCCTTGATTGAATCCTAGATTTAAAAAACATCCTTAGAAGGCATTTTGGAATTATTAGGGAAATTTGTATATTAGATGCTGTTTGTATCAATGTGAACTTTCTTGTGTATGATTACGGATAGTAATGGTAATTAAATTACGTAGGACACACATGATGGGACATTGGGGATACATTATCATAATGTCTGTGACTTCCAAATGGTTCGGCCAAAAGAAATTGTGTGTGTTGAGAGAAAGAGAAGGAAAGCACATATGGCAAAATATTACCAATGGGTGACACTAGCTGAAGAAGATAAACTCTGTATACTATTCCTTCAATTTCTCTAAATTAAAATTTTTGCCATTATTTTTAGTGCATGTTTGCAATACATAATGTTTACATTCATCTTAGGCAGTAGTACACATACTTAACATATCTTAATTCTTTTTATTTCTTTTCCCCTCTCCTTCCAACTCTAGACTTCCTTCCCCTTTGCAAAGTATCTCTGTTTCTTATTGTCTATATTTTATTTTGCTTTTTAAAATTATTTAAAAATTTTCAAAGTAAAATTTGGAGAAAATAACAATAGAAAAATAAACTGTTCAAGAGAAGCAAATACCACTTTACATCTATTAAACCAGTGATTCCCATATCACCGTGGTTTGTTTTTTAAAACAACACCCAGTCTGTCAAGCTTGTAGGGAAGCTGGTTCACTCAAAATTGCTAGTGCACTGACCACGGGCCCAACTAGCTCAAACTTGAATGCAGCGATGCAAGGGAACAATTGCACACTGAAAAATGGCCATTTCCTTGGGGATGCCTTTCAAAGAACTAGGCTGGCAAAAAGGAAAGACAAAACAAACAAAACAAAACAAAAAATCGAAAAACAAAACAAAACAAAAAACCTATGCCTGAAAATTGGAAAGGCAAACAATCTTAATGTCTAACAATAAGGGTTTGGCTTAGGAAATTATGCTCCACCACTAACTGGAATATTATACAAGCATTAAACACAGGCTTAAGAGTTTTAGAAATGAAAAACTGAAGCTAGAATTTAATTATTTTTTTTAAAAAAAGAAATACAAAACTGTAATTCCAAGCCAGGCATGGCAGCACATGTTTGTAATCCCAGTACTCTGAAGGCTGAGGCAGGAAAATCGTTGTGAGTTCGAGACCAGCCTGGGCTACAAAGTGAACTCAAAGTCAGCCTGAACTGCACAGTGAGACCCTGTCTCAAAAAGACCAAAAAAAAGAAAACAAAAAAACTGTGTTATTCCAACTTTGAAAAAAGAAAAGCATCAATGCACATGAATAAAGACCAATAGGTTACATGCAAACATTAAATATACTATAGTAGAGTGTCAGAAGTATCAGTGATCCTTTCATGTGAAACTGTTCCACCTTTTGCAAAAGAAAAAACAACCCAAACAAAGTTAAATTTATATCTATATAAACTTCCATACTGTAGATCAACCACCTTGAAAATACCCCCCAAAACCACATAAAACCCTTGTCATGGTTTAGATCTAGAATGTCCACTGAATTCTCATGTACTCAGAGGCAGGACTTGTGAAAGGTGATTGGATTACAGGGAAGTACAACTGACTTGCTGTTAAGGGACGAACCTGGTCAGAAGAGGCGGGGTGCTGGGGTGTGACCTGGAAGGGTGTATCTCCCTCCATGGCTCCCCCCTTCTTTATCTGCTTCCCGGTTGCCACGAGCAGCTTTCCTTTGCCCTGCCGCTCTGCCACAATGTTTCATCTTTGGAGCTGGCTGACCATGGTCTGAAACATGAGCCAGAATAAACTTCTCCTCCTTTAAGTTGTGGGCGTTGGGTATTTTGTCCCAGCGATGAAGCAAGTGACTAAGACAACCCTCCCAGCCCCAGATCATAACGCATCTCTCTTGAGGGCCCACAGTCCCCATGAGTGTGTACTTCTTTCAGCCTAATAAACTTCTTTCTGCCTTTCACTGATTGGTCTTGAAACTTCTTTTTCAGAAGTCAGCAAACATACAATCTTCCTCTATAGGTAGAGCAAGTTGAGATCCCCATGTCTCCATGGACCCCACCCAGTGACACAAACATCCTGCCAAGAATACCAGATGGAAAGACAGAAAGGCCTAGCTTTCTAACTGTACCAGCTAAAGTGCAGGCACATGAGGTGAAGTCGTCTTAAACCTTCCAAATCATTCCAGTCATAAGTAGAATAGTGATCCCAGCTCAGGCTGGAAAAAAACCTTTAAACTGAAGAAACACTGTGAAGTAGAGCCCTGCTTGTGCTTTGACCTCTCCTAGACCTGCTGCTGTTTAAGAATTTGTTTGTTGTGAGCAACAGAATTCAGTTTTGGCTATCTTATGCCATGGGTTAGCTTCCTATTATTGTAAAATATTACTGTGGTTTAAATTAAATAACACAGTTGTATTGTCTTACAGTTCTAGAGGTCTGTTGTGGTTATCTAGATGTCCCCCGAGAGCCTCGCATGCTCCTAGGCAGGGCTGTTGAAGAGGACTGGACTGGGGAGGCACTATAGCTGCCTTGCTGTTAGGAAGTGGGGTCTGGTCAGAAGAGGTAGGTCACTAACAGTGTGACCTGGAAGGGCTCATCCCCCTCCCTGGCTCCTCCCTTCACTCTCTGCTTCCTTGCCACCATGATGTGAGCAGCTTACTTCTGTCAGACCCTTGTACCGGGCCTTCCTGCCTTGGAGTCAGGCAACTATGGACGAAAAACACAAGCTAAAATAAACTTTTAAATTGTGGGAATTGGGTATTTTGTGCCAGTGACAAGGAAAGTGGCTAAGGTCAGAAATCCAAAATAAGTCTTACTGGACTAAAATCAACATGATGAGGTTCTAGGCTGGGGGAAAATTCATTCTCTTGTCTGTCTCCACTTTAAGATTCCCCTCCATCTCTTTATTCATGGGCCCTTCTGCCATCTTCAAAGCCAGCAGCATAGCATCTTCAAATCTCTCTATGCTTCTGCTTATATCTTCCCTGACCTTTCTGTCTTTCCATTTTAAAGGGCCTTGTGATTATAGTCACTCCTCCCAGGTAATCCAGGATGATCTCTCTATTTTATTTTATATTTTTTGATCTTTCTATTTTAAAAGTCTTAAATTAATCACATCTGGAAACTCTCTTGTTTTAAGGCATCGGACATAAATTCTTGGGATTAGATGTGGATATATTTGGAAAGTGTCTTAGACATTTTCTCATCACTGAAACACAATACCTGACACTTGCAACTTTTTTGGCTCACATGTCAGTACATAGTCAGCTGACTCCAAGGCAGGACAGCACGACAAAAGAGCATGATAGATGAGAGCTGATCATGGCATGATGGACAGCAAACAGAGAGAGTGAAAGGAGGAGTGAAGGAGGGAAAAACACCCTTCCAGGCCATTACACACAATATTCTACCTCCTATAACCAGGTTCCACCTCCGACATTACTTTTAGCTATAAATTCATCAGTGGACTCATCTGCTGATGAGTATAGTGCCCCATGATCCAGTCACCTTCCCAAAGCCCCACCTGTGAGCACATGAGGCTTTGGGAGAACATCAAACATAAACTATAACCTTTCACCTTGGTCCTTCAAATACTCGTGTGTGTCTCTTTATACAAATGCATTTCATCTGTCTCTAAGAGTTGCCAAAGTCCTAAATTCAGCACTGATGAAAAGTCCAAATCCAAAAGCTCCTCTGAAGCTTAAGGCAATCTCTCATCTCTGAGCCACTGTAAAAATTAAAAAGAAAGTTAAGCACTGCTGTCACACAATGGCACAAGATAAACATTCCCATTCCAAAAGGGAAGAATGGAGAATAGAAACCTGTGAAACTCAGCAGGGAAAACTTTAAATCTTCCATATCCAGCAACTAGAGTAAGTTATGGTGAGATGAGAACTCCAAAGGGCTTAGGCAGCCCTGCCCCTACAGTATTGCCAGTTGTAGCCCTCGTGGGTTCTTTCTTGGGTGCCTTTTATTCATATGTTCCATATTCCTGACTTCTTCAACCTTCTAGTGTTTCTGCTGTGGTTTTGGCTTCACTCTTGTAGTCTCATTTCTATCCCCTCATCACCATGTCAGGGGATGTGGCCTGGAAGGGTTTACCTGACTCCCCTTGCTCCTCCCTTCACACTCTCTTCCTGTCTACCATGCTCTTCAGTCATGTTGTCCTGCCTTGGAGCCAGCTGGCTATGGTCTGGTCCCCAGGCCTTCTGAAATCTGGATGGAAGCCTTCCTGACACCACAATCCTTACATTGTGCATACCTATAAAGCCAGTACCACATGGATGATGCTAAGGTCTTCCACTGGCTCAGCAGTAGTCAGTCCCTTTTGCATCATGGCTTCAGGGATTTCTAAATGCCTAGATGGCTGAGGACTATGGATGAAATCCCAGGAAGACAAATTCATAGATAGCATTTCTCAAGCAGGGTTCGTTGGGGCTCTTTTCTCAAAGCAAGGTCTTTCATTTTCTACCCTTGAGTCTATAAGGTGTGGAGTCTTTTGATTCCTCCTATTTCCTCAAGGCATCCTTGTATTTTCCCAGTGTAAAGTACTTGGCTGTTTTGTAATCCTAATCATTTCAGCAACCAACCTCTCCTCTGTTCCAATTTTGCAAGCTCCAACTTTACCCATGCTTTCCTTCTGTCCAAACTCAAAACTTTTAAAATAATTCACCTGTGGCATTTCCTCTTGATTCTTAATGTAGACCTAGGAAAAACCTCCAACGTTAGGCTGCCTAGAAATTTCCTTTACCAGATTAATCGATCTGCTGCCTTGAATCTTAGTGTGTGGCAAAGTATCAAGAGATAAACCCTGAGCATAGTGGCACACTCCTATAATCCTAGCACTTGAGAGGTTGAGTTCAAGGACAGCCTGAACTACATAGCAAGGCCCTGTCTTAAAAAAAAAAAGGATATAAGCAAAATGTAGGCAAATTTTCTACCATAACACAGATGGCCTGGAGTCCAACTGCCAAAGAAGCCCTTGGGTTCCCCACAGAAAGTTCCTGAGTTTGTCCTCAACAATCTGCATTTTATCAGCATTCTGGTCTTCTGAGCTCAGACCAGAATCTCTCATCAAGCTTGGCTTATAACATTTTAGGCTTCTATAGCCATCATCTCCAAATCTTTCCAAACTTCTCTCATGAACCAGTTCCAAAGGCTTTTAAACAACATGGTCTGGTATAGACACAGCAATGCCCCCACTCCTGGTACCAAAATCTGTCTTGGACATTTTCTTGTTACAGAGACAAAATGCCCAATATCTGCAAGTTAAAGGAAGAGAGATTTACTTTGGTTCACATTTCAGTCCCTAGCTGTCTGGCTCCAAGACAGGATAGCATTACAGAAAAGCATGGCAGACAGGAAGCAGAAAAAGTAAAAGGAAGAATAGAGGGAGGGAGTTAGACCTTTCTAGGCCACATCATCTGTGATCCATCTCCTCTAACCAGGATTGACCTCTCAACATCACATTTAGCTATAAAGTTATCAGTAGATGGGTATAGTACCCCCACGATCCAATCATCTCCCAAAAGCTCCATCATTAAGCATAGACATCTAGATATAAACCATATTGGGAAGCTATTATTTTGCTTGCCTGACTCTATAGAGAAATATTTTGGAAGAACACTGTACTATCTCACAAAAGCCAAGAATTTGCACTACTAACATTCAGAGAAGGCAGGAATCCAGTCATCTCAAGGGACCTTAGCACCAGGATTTAGTAACATAACTAAACAGTCAAGAAGCTCTTACTAAGAATCAGGCATTGCCTTAAGGACTCTCTGTGTGAGGCCAGGGATTTAGCTCAGTGGCATAAGCACCTGCCTGGCAAATGTGAGGTTGTGAGTTCAATACCCAGTACAAAAAAAAAAAAGAACTCTCTCTATGTTAACTCATTCAGTCACATCATTTGCATTAGGTAGGTATTGACCTCAATTTTCCACATGGAGAAACTGGGGCATAAAGGTATACTCGCCTGTGGGGAAGGAGAACTAGACCTCCTCTGCCAGAAACAGTGCCATGCTGGGGCCACCATGGAGCCGGAACATCCAGAGCCAAGCCTCTCTCTCTGTTTCAATGATAGTAAGATACATATGTCAGCCATTTTGTAAAATAAATAAATAAATAAATAAATGTTTCAAAAAAAAGATATATTCACTTGAACTTTTTTTTTTTTGAGACCTAGTCTCACTATGTAGTTCAGGCTGGCCTTGACCTCATGGTCAACCTCCTGCCTCAGCCTCCTGAGTGCTGGGATTGCAGGGGTGTACCACCACACCTGATTGTACTCACTAGAACTTTGAAATTAATATGAAGAAGACCCAAAGGCTTTCTACCCTCTATCTTTTAGCTCACAATATCAAGTAACTGGGACAGATCAGCCTTCTTTGGATTAGGAGATCACTCTGAACGGCAAAGATAGTCTTCTGGCACAAGTATGGCTATTGGTACCATTCTCAGAGAAAGATGAACAAGTACAACCAAGCAGCTATCCCAAGGAGTGTCTACTGCAACTGTAAAGATTGCTCGACAGGTCTTTCTGATTAAAAAACATAGGAATAATTAGTGTTACAACTGCCATCGAGTGATCTGTAGGTATCTATGAGAAATGAATATTTTACTGCCTTCTAATACTAAATAATTTGATTTTTCAACTGTTTAGCCAATTAGGAAGTAATAAATTAGAGTTTAAATATTGTCTTAAAACTGACATAATGATTTATGACCCTATCATAAATTGAAAAATGTTTTCCAGGTATTACACAACAAAGATTTCTGTTGTCAAAAATGTAGGAAATATATCTTTCTCAGAAATTAAGGTTAACACTAAGAAACCTATTATATTCTGTTTATTGGTTAAATCAATAAATTTATTTTTAGTGAATCTATTAATATATCTTCCTCTGCAATAGAATTTAATTTTCATCTTAATACCAATTTGGGTGGCTCAAAGGTAGTGCACAGATAAGGTGAAATATTTACAAAATTTCATGCTTTCTGATCATGACAGATGAAAATTCAGTTCTACTCACTTATAATTTCTTTTTTTGTCAATGATATATTAATTTTTAAGTGTATAAACCAGCACTTCTCAAAGTATAGTCCTGGTACCAGCAGAACTAGCATCACTTGGGAACTTGTTAAAAATGCAATTTTTCAAACCTCACCTATCTACTGAATTAGAACTTGTGAGACTGTAACAGTCAGTATTTCAAGAAGTCCTCTAGTTGGTTCTGATGTAGACTAATGCATGAGAGCTATTGCATGAGACTATTTAGTGGCTGTATGATTATGCTGAACACAGGTGGGCTGCTCATAGCCAGTGAACCTTGAATCAAAACAAATGATTTAGCGTGACCGCTGTCCTGGTTTGCCGGCCATTAAGGAGTTTCCTAGGATGTAGGACTTTCATCCAAATCTGAGGCAGTCCTTGACATACTAGGAAGTTGACCACCTTCTTCCAATCTTTCTCCTCATTTTACAGATGGAGAAATGGAAGTTAAAAAGTTTCAAAGTCAGGGCCAGGGATCTAGCTCAGCAGCCTAAATGCCTGCCTGGCAAGCACAAGGTCGTGAGTTCAATCCCCGGGGCCGAAAAAAAAATGTTTAAAAGTCCTAGAACCAACACATCATAGAGGAAGGATTTACATGCAGAAATTTAGTTTAGAGATTGAGATCTTAACCCTCATGTTAAACCATCCACTAAACTGCCAAGAATCTCATGCAGCTACTAGCTGCTGCACAGCAGAGTGGTAGCCGGCTGACTTCTCAGAGCCCAGGCACCACATCTGAAGGACATCTCTCCGGGTCGAAAAAAAGTACCATTCATGGAGATCAGAAAGAAACATATCCTCCACCAATGGTGTGATGTAGTGACCATGATCTCGCTTTGAATTCTAGCTGCACTTATCAGTGCACTAACTTCGAGCAGGTAGTATCCTCCATACATTAGTTTTCTTTTTTATAAACTTAAACTTATTTATAAAGATGGCACCAGGACTAATGAATTAAATGTACCTTAAAAAAAAAAAAGATAAAAGACCAACAGCCATCATAACCAGAGGATGCAAACCACAATGGGTGGATACTAGATGAGCTGCACTGAGGAAGGCACCTAACCAAGACTGCAATGGGGAGGAGTAGGAAAGTTGTCCAAGCAGCACAGCAAATCAGTCTAGGAAAACAAGCAGGAATCAGCCGTGCACAACAGTGAGGTGTGAACGCTCCCACAGACCAATTGCACGGACCAAACACAGAGGCCCAAAGATGATCATGTTTTTATGAAATAAAAAGATGAACATAAGCCAGGCGTGGTGGCTTACGCCTGTAATCCCAGCACTCAGGAGGCTGAGACAGGTGGATCCTTGTGAGTTCGAGACCAGTCTGGGCTACAAAGTGAGTTCAAGGCCAGCCTGAACGGCATAGTGAGACCCTGTCTCAAAAACACCAGGGCTGGGGATCTAGCTCAGCGGTCTAAGCGCCTGCCTGGCAAGTGCAAGATCATGAGTTCAATCCCCGGTGCCGCAAAAAAAAAAAAAAGATGAACATATTTTAATTTTGATCATTAGACCATTAGAACAGCATGTCCAGGTTGAGATGGGAAGGCATCTATTCTGTCCGTTATTCCAGTGCGTATGTGCTCTGGGTGCTACAGGGCAAGGGTCTTTCACGTACAGATGTGGCTGAGTGTCATGAGCATTAAATAGAAAAGTGAAGGCATGTTCCCAGCTGCAGGGAAATTTTGTTTTCATTTTTGTTCTCGAGAGTTAAGTTCAAGCTTTGGCAAAGACCAGTTGCTTCAGACAGACTGGCAGGGCAAAGATACAGGCAGCCAAACTAGTGAACAAGCTCCCCAATTGTTCTGAGGACTTCAGTTCTCCAGCCTTTTACCCTGAGGGGCTCTGGTGCCCTGGGTGTGCAGGCCTGGTATTATCTGTGTGGATAGAAAATAGACTTCCTGGTGTGGAAAGAGAGGCCACACTGGGGACATCAGCCCAGCTACATGGGTGTGTACCCTTTGGTGCATTTTTACCCCTACAATAGAGGTTGGAAATTTCTGTTTTCCACAAATCTAAACTTGGACAAAACTTCATGCAAACAAATTAGTTTCCCCAAACCACTGACTTTCATCATTTAGAAATTAAACTGAAATTTATTGCTTTCCATAATTAGATTAAAGCAGTTGTTAGGCAATTACTCTTATTAAAATAATATCTACCATAAGGAAAGCCTCTAAATTGGTTTGATCCAAAGCACTCAAAAAATAATGCCCAAATCTTTCTGACTTTTCTTTTCTAATCCAATTGAACTCTACCTTAATTTTGTATGAGGTTTATTTGTCTTGATAAGCTTAATAGGCTAAACCAGAATTATTGTATTGAGATATATACCATGAGTTGGACTCAAGGTTGTTTTCCTTCTTAGATTTATAAGAAAATCAATTTCAGTTGACTTGGTTGTATTTCAATAACCATTTTATTTCTTTCCTGAGGAGGTCAAGTGGCATTTAAGTAAGATAAGTAAGTAAAAGTGTCTCCTTTTTTGTGAAAGCATAAGGTTATCAAAATTAAAGCAACCCACATCTGGGTGAATTGATCTCTCAGAACAAACCAACACTATTTCTAAATGATTATAACAGTTTGCAATGGTTGTTTTGATCTTTTTGCTCATTTACAGTAGCAAGCAAATGTAATACTTTGAGGAAATAAATGACATAAATATGTCTAGAAAACAGACACAGGAGGACATACAAGAGTCTAATTCCAGTTCTAGCCTTGTAAGAAAACCTTATAAAAGCTACCACATTTTCTACAACTCTGTTTCCTCACATACAAGTGGAGAATGAAAGTATTTGTGCTGAAATTGATTAAGGCTGCTAAAGGCTGCAAAGAGGAAGCAATGAGGTAGTACCTAGCAATGGGTTTGGGGTTTCCCTTTTGGGAAATTTTCTGGAATTTAGTGATGATGTTGGACACCTTGTGTATATATTAAAAAGCACTGAATTGTACACCTTTAAATGGCTAATCTTATGTGACTTGCATCTCAATTGCTACTTCACAGGGTTATGATTATGTGACAGAGAGAAAACATACACAAAAGTCTTCATAAAATCACCAAGTGTCATGTTTAATGATGGTAAGTTGTAAAAGTTGGGAGGTTTATTTGTTTGTTTGTTTGTTTGATTGTTTGAAACCTAAGATTTTTTTTTTTTTGAGACAGGGTCTTGCTGTATAGTTCAGGCTGCCCCTGAACTCACTACGTAGCCCAGGCTGGTCTCGAACTCATAGCAATCCTCCTGCCTCAGCCTCCTGAGTGCTAGGGTTACAGGTGTGAGCCACCATGCCTGGCTTGAAACCTGAGAATTTACTGATCCCTGTAAGCAAACCACAGGAAGTCACATGCCCTTGGAACAAGAGATTCCACATGGACCAAAATTCTGTCTTTCCTTTATCTCGGTTTTTCTGAGTATTACAGTCACTCCCTCGGTTGTGGCAGGGAAATTGGGATCTGTGGCCAGGAACCTGACAGATGATTTCTGCTTTATGACCAGAGAAGGGTCAGAGTCTTTGGTTCTCTGACCTGGAGTTTAAAACTTCTATGGAATGTCTCTATTTGGTCCCATTTGGGGACAATATACAACTAAACTCATCATAGTAGCTCAGGAGATGACGTCTGTAAGACTGGCAGCTCCCTAGAATCACCTGAATACAGGTAAACTTTCTAGAAGGGATAGACAGAATTCTAGCTTCAGCAGACAAAACAGCAGACCAATAACTCAGACTCGAGTATGTTGGAGCCAGAGTGACTTGGACATCTCCAAGAACATCAAGTTCAATCTACTTATCTCACGGAATGGGTAGCTGTGTTCACAAAATTAGTTAGCAGACATGAGACTAGATTCCGGTCTTTTAACTGCCAGGCTTATGAACACAGACTGGCAATTTCCAAATTTTATACCACACACACACACACACACACACACACACACACACACACAAAACTAGTTAGAAATACAGATTATAGGCAACTCACTCCAGACCTAAGAATTTAGAGGACTAGACACATGAATTTGAATTGAATTGTAAATGTCCCAGATCATCCTGATATTTAGGATCTACCATTTAGGACAGAAATCCTGTTGCCTGGCTCTCACCCTGAGTGGCGCTGATCTGTCATACGCAGCTGCGGTTGAGAACCACTAATGTAAATTAATACACATTAGAACCACCAGGGAACTTTTAATAACACTTCAAATACCTAGAGCCAGCCTCTAGAGATTCTAATTTAATTAATATAGGACTCAGGGTGCTGTATTTTTCTAAAGTTCACCAAGTAATCCTAAAGGTTATCCAAGGTCAGAAACCATCAACTCAGACTTTATTAACTTTCTTTCCCAGAGATTATGAATGAAATATAGACATGGAAAGCTGTTGTCAGTTAACGTGTTATACAGCATGATGATGATGACGATGATATTTCCTGAATGCTTCCTGTGTACCAGGTACTATGTTAAGCATTTTATGTTGATAGTTTCATTTTATCTTCAACATTAGCCTCCTAGCTTTCTTTTCCCTTTTACTTGACTGGTATATCATCACTTGAAGACAATAAATTTAGTAACGTTTATTAGAGTCTGTTGTTAATTAACAGAAAAATATGAAGATTTCATCAGTCCTCCAGAGACAAAGATTTGCTTTTACTCAAACAAGTAAATTTACGGCTAATTTATGGCTAATCAGGAGGAATATAAATAAACATATGCAATGTTATCAGGGCAGACAACTGATATGATACGATATGAAATGATATGAAATGAGCAGTACCTTCCATGTAACCATTTAGGTTTATCCACAGTCATAATGACTGCTGTGTCTCATACTGTGGTATTTATACTGAGCCTAGAAGTTGGCAAATTTATTTAGATACAATCCATTTGTTTTATTTTCATTTATACAAAATAAAATGTAAGAGACAATGTGTGTCTTTGAGTCACAAAGTCATGGTCTTATCCCTATGTCCAGATGAGGCTTTAAAGATTAAGTAATTTGTCCAAAGTCACATGGTCAATCACATGGCCAAGCCGGAAGTAAAAACCAGTACCTCCGTTGCTAGAATTCTCCAGACTCCCCTGCCTACAGCCTTCCAGATACAAACTCCCTTGACAAAAAACAAAGCAGTCTGTCAGAACAAAACCTTGCCAATTCTACTTGGTGCCAGCACTTGGTAATAGTCCTGTGAAATTACAATGAGTGGATACACCGGTAGGATTTCAAAACCTACCCAATCCCTACCGTACAACTGGCGTGTTTCTTAGTTAGTGGAGGAAATATTGTTAAAACATCTCTAACAAGTACAACAACTGAAACTTCAGAGTCCCTGAAGAATAAATGAACTTATCTTTGAGGAAAAAAAGTCAAGTCAATGAAGAAAGGAAAATAGATCGAAATTACAAGAATGAGGATGGATATGATTGGCTGGGTCAGTTTTAAGCTTCGAATAGGCCATTGTTAAATGGTTGGCCTGACCAAATTTATCTGATATTGTGTGAATTTTTTCTTGTTCTTTTAGTCTTAAGAAAATTAAATACTGATTTTAAAAAAGAAAAAAGAAAACAATAATTCAGAAGTAAAAAAGAGTAAACATCTCCATTTATTTGTCCCCATTCTCACTCCATTAAGAGACAATCAGTTTGACACATTTTTCCAAAATGAACATGCCTAAAAACTATCTCCACTAACATTGGATTATATAATGCTTAGTGTACAGCTTGCTTTTTTTTATATTTAATGATGTATAATGACCATCTTACATTATTTTAACCAGAGTAAACTGAGCAATGCAGTATAAGCACTGTGGATTGCTTTTGTAGCTCCAAATGTCCATGTAGTGCTATAGAAATCTTAAATGTAGCCCTATCTATCACCATTAGTAAAACTTTATTTGCGAATCAAATCCAAAGACACCAGAGAAGATAGCAAAATCTTTGATTTTTCTCTGCTGGTACAGAGAAATCTCCATTTATGGTTGCCAACATTTGTGGGATACTATTTAGCAATTCCCCAATTCTTCCCCCCTCAAGCTGGCAATGTGCTGGTTAACCTAGGGGTGTAGTTTTGCTAATTTCCAAGTATGCCCAGTGTGGCTGGTTTAAAGGATCAAAAGTTTAACAGTTGGCTCCCAAGATTCCTGAATATTTAATATGGGCTTTGAGCTGCTCTAAATCATCAGTATCAGGCCTTCCAGTGACCAATTATGGTATTTATATCACATTTTTATCTTGACATAACACTATGGCAGGCAGATTTTAAACATATGGTCTCTGCACCTAAAAGGTGAGTATAAATGTAACAAATAACCCAAAGCCAAAAATGAGAGGAAGAATGTGAATTAGAACACCCTTCTTGTATTTCTTCATTAGCTTGGAATTTCTAGGATATGACCTCCAAGCATAATGATATTCTTTTGTAGACATACAGGTATCATTATTATCATGTTAACATTTTTCTTCAGGCAGATAAAAATAAAGTAGCCCGTAAGTCTGGTTTTATGTTATGTTAACCTCCACTAGGTGCTCTTTAAATTTCTCCTTTTATAGTTGTTAAATTGCTTATGCACTCAGTATCTTTTCCTGCATGATTTTTGTGGAAGTTAATATAGTAAGCATTTTAAAGTCTTACCAATTGTGACAATAAAACAATGTAACTTTAGAAATGCAATCATATATCTGGAAAGATAGAAAAACCATATACTTATTTCTTAGGAAACCACTGCTCCAAATATTTGGGAAATCCTCCTTTGAATTGTTTTAGTACAAGATTATCAAGTACGAATGAAAATTAGTTATGTTACTCTTGTCAAAGAACACAACTACAATAACTTAAATGTCTTAGTGTTATTTTTTATTCTAGAATCAGAGAAACTTCCATTCCATAAAATAGAATGAGTGTTGTAATGGGCTGAGCAGAGGGCATTGGTTTTATGAACAGGAAAGGACTGAAAAAACAAACTAACAAAAAAACAGAAAGAAAAACAGAAACAAAAAGCAGATTGGTCTTTTCAAAGTTACTCTCTTTGCAAAGCAGGAATAGGAAGACTGAAGAATAGAAAAATAACTGATTGGTTGACATCAGTTTACTTCAGGCTATAGCTTTTGTTGCATAAGAATTATAGCAGAGGAAACTTCATTTTCATGCCAGCAAAAACCTGCATGTTTGGGAAATTAGGCTTGTACCACTCAAATCTTGATGTTTTTGAAGGCAAGATAAATGGCCTATTTCTTAGTGACATAGAACTTTAGCATGAGTGATTTCATTTTGATTGTTAGCCTGGTCTGCTGAGGCCTAATCCAGGAAATTAGTCCTTTTTCTATAATTTTCATTTGACACACCAGAGTACTGCTTCTTATTTATTTATTTATTTATTTATTTATTATGGAAGGGGTTTGAGATAAGGTCTTCCTATGTAGTTCGAGCTAGTTTTTGTTTGTTTGTTTTTGTTCTTGTTTTTTGGTACCAGGAATCAAACTCATGACCTCATTCTTGCCGACTGGCCTCAAACTCATGGTGATCTTCCTGCCTCAGCCTCCCAAGTGCTGGGATTACAGGCCTGCACCACCATGCCCGGCTTATATTTTTTAATTTACAAAATACAACCTCTGATATAAGGTAAAAATACTAGATTAGGAATGAGACGATCCGGATTCAAGTTTAACTTCTGCCACTCACAGGTTTTATAACTCTTTAGATCCCTTTACTTCCTAGCCTCACATTCTTTCTTTCCAATTTGGGAATGAGTATACTTACTCCAAGGACTGTCCTGATGGTTATGTGGTACAAGGTGTTGTTATATTACCTTGTGAAATGAAACACATGATTCAAATATAAGTCATTACTGCTCCAGCTTCATTAGAATTAAGTGAGCTTAGCAACTGTATTTCCAAAAATTAGGCAGGCTTTCTGAAAGCATAAATGGTCCATCATTTAAAAATATTTGTAGAATAGTAAGAAATATATTTAGTTTATGTTCCTGGTTCCTGCTGAGAGCTCCTAAAATTCTTGGAATTTCTTGAATGAGAGAAGTGTCTTTTGTTATTCAGAATAAGGTGACTTAGGGTGGCACCTCTAGATGACCTCTGGATGGGGACAACTGCCAGAAAGAGGAATCGTTTAGGAGGCTGGAATTATCTGCCCATTTCACTGACAACTGGGGAAAGCGTGAGTGCTGGAGACTAAGCTGTACAAAAATTTTTAATTTAAATTGTAGATAAATTAAATCATAGGATGCCCAACTGCTGTCTGGATAATTGGTTGATGTAGAAAACATCCTCTACCCACACACTTAGTATCAGAAGTTTCGTGAGTGCCAAGAAAGTGTTTCTTCAGTGTATTCAGGACAATATGGAAAAGGCTCTGCCAGCTCAGATCAGTTTGCTGAACCCAGTGAGGACTCAAGACTCATTGTACCTATATTCTTTGAGAAGCTTGGTGCAGAGTCATCCTTTGAACTAACGCCCTCCTTGAGCTTTTGTCGTCAGCATTCTCATTTCTTCTTGAATCTCTGCTTCTCGCACCCACTCCACTGGCTAAAAGTAGGGTGGTTAAAGGCAGGACATTTATGAAATGAAATCTGAAAATATCCTGCCTGAGCAGAATATTTCCACAAAAACTTTATTATGTCTCTCTCACTCCAGTAGTATGGGCTAGCCTGTCGTCCTCCTTTTAAACAGTCGTTTTAAACTGCTGTTGTTCTTGCCATTTTAGATATTCTTGATCTTAGTGGCAGGCAGGACCACAAATGCCACAGCAGAACACAGGTCTTGAGGGTAGAGGTGAGTGATTATGAATAAGAAATAAATCCCAACTCCAGGCACCTTTCCTGCCAAGCTGATCCTGACTACACCACCCACCCCCTCTCCACTGGGTCACATGAGTGAAACACTGAGCCAGGTCATCCCACGTTTCTGGCTATAAAATTAGTTTTTTGTGGTCTGCTGGAGCAATTACTGAAGTCTGTCATCTGTAATACTCTTTTCAAATCTAAAATATTCTCTTTTGCATTATTCATGCTAATGAAAACAACGAATACCAATCATGTAGGTATTCCAACAATGACTACACCACAGATAGTCTACTAAATAGACCAACAGGCAAATATATATCATTTCATTGCATTCTGCATCATATTTTTAGACCTAAAAGTGTTCTTATTCATAAGAAACAAGAAAAGAGAGCTGCTTTGCATTCTGAGGGGAAAAGAAAACTTCTCAAATATGGTTGCAAAATTTTTTATATGGTGACTGTTATAGTTTGAATATGGTTTAAGTGTCCCTTGAGATTTCATGGATCAAAATGTAGTCATCTCTGTAGGTATTAAGAGAGTAAAAACTTAATCTATGATATTCAGAGGTGGAATTTTGGAAGGTGATTAGGATTCAATAGGATTATGAGGGTGGAGACCCCATTTCTGATCCCGGAGGCTTTAGAAGAGGAGGAACAGAAGCTGGGTATGGTGGTGCACACCTGTCATCCCAGCACTCAGGAGGCTGATTTAGGAGTATCACTGTGAGTTTGAGGCCAGCCTGAGCTTACATGGCAAGACTCTTTCTAGGAAAAAAAAAAAAAAAAGGAGAGGAACAGAGGCCAGATGAGACATGCACTACCTGTCCTTTAACAAGTGATGCCTTGTGCTGCCTTCATACTTTGCCAGCAAGATGGCCATCACCCACTTGTGGTGCTTTGACTTTCCACTCCCAGAACCATGTGCCAAAAAAAACCTCCTTTCTTATTAACTGTCTTGGTTACTTCTCTCTTATTGCTGGGACAAAATACTTGATGCCCAAAATAAAGGAAGAAAAGGTTTATTTCTTACAGTTTTTGGAGGTTTCCATCCATACTCAGCTGGCTCCAAGGCAGGGTGGCAGCCTGCAAGCAACAAGAGGGAAAATGCAAAAGAGAAGAACAGGCCTTCTTCCCTCCCTTATATAGTATGTTGGCTCTGCTCCTGGGCAGGTACAGCACTCACACTGTTAATCCCAGCACTAGACAATGAACCAGTCACAGTGCTAGATTCAGCCACCTCCATGACTGCATAAGGCTTAGGGGGACACCTAGACACAAACAATAACATTCTACCCCTGGCCTCCCAAAGACTCATGTACAACCTTTTTGCAAAAAACATTTAGTTCATCTCCAAGAGTTGCCAAGTCCTAACAGTTTCAGCATTGCTAAAAAGTCCAAGTACCAAGTATCCTCCAAGATCTAAGACAAACTCTTAGCAGTGAGGCCCTATATAAATGAAAACAAAATTAAACTTCCAACATACAATGGCACAAGATAAACATTTCCGTTCCAAAGGGTACAAACAGGGATACAAAGGAATGGGACCAAAGGAAGTCCAAAATCCAGGAGGGTAAACATTAAGTCCTGGAGTTCCACACTTAGCATCTGAATCAATCTGGTTGTGAGCTCCAAATGGCTTGAGTGACTCCACCCCCATGGCACTTTGGGTGGTTTTAGCTCCCACAGCTTCTCTGTTGGGCTGGCTTTGCTGCCTCTTTTTTTTTTTTTTTTTTT
>RJWT010001184.1:23092-51173 GCA_004365215.1 Cuniculus paca | reverse complement strand
GGGGTAGCTGCTGCCTGTGCCAAGGAAAGCGCCTCTGTTTATAGAGCACGTGGGAAGTTTGCCTGGAGGTGAAGCAGGTTCAGAGAGCAAACAGCTTCTCTCCAACCATGTCCCAACGCCAAAGGGCTACCCAGTGACTTGAGTGAAGACCTGGGATGAATTTCCAGTCACGTGCCTAGAGTGTCCCGCAGTGCTTTTACTGACTTGTTCCACGTCATTCAGTCCTTTAAGGGCCCCAGGCTTGCCTTGAAAATTCTGGTATTCAGAAGTGTGCCACAAGTTAAGTAAGATTGTGTAGACATGGGTAAGAATTGCAACAATTCTGATTTCTCCAACCTTTATTGGTCTTTTCTTTGGTGTATTATTTCTGCTGGATCTTTCTGGTCAGGCCTCATTGCTGTGTGTGTTTGGTTCATTTGGCTAGGAGCTCTCCCTTTCCCTTGGGCGATAATTTGAAGAGAATTCTTTGAGTCACAGGGTGAAAGAATGACCATCCAGAGAGTTGTTTATCTTTTCCAGGTATTTAGGGACTCTTGGACTGGCCCTCCCAAACTAAATTCACAGCTGGGAATTCTGTGGACCACTCGGTGATACAAATTTGGACTGCAGTCTCCTTGGAGTAGAATGAGTTGATATTTTTGGTGATCCGTAGGCTGAGAGTGTGGCCCTTTTCAATGTAGCCTTATGGAAAAAGGGTTTTCTGTTGAACCCCACACTTTGGGTGGACCCTGGTCTCTGACTGCTGTACTTCTCAACCCACCAGGTCAGTAAAGCTCTCAGAGCCAAAGGGGCTTCGGTCACTTTCATGTCCAGCTTTCACGTTGATTTGGCAGGGCACTTCTCTCCTACCTCTTTAGAGCTTCGATGCATCTAAGAAGATGTCCTAAAAAATGTCTTTGAATTCAGAATGTGTGCTTGTTTTCAAAGGCACAGTTGATCTTATAGTCCTATCAGCAGAATTGGAAATCAGCAGCATGGTTTCTTTTCTTTGTTAACTTTTTCTCGTGCTGGGGATGGAGCTCCGGGCCTTGGATGTGTTTGGCAAATACTCTACTCCTGAGCAGCACCCCCTGTAGCACCAAAGTTTCTTAAGAGAGTGGATGACAAGAGAGTGGATGACAGGCAGTGAGGAAGAAGGTGAGAGGTCAGAGCCCTGGGGCAGTTCCAGCGCCTTTCTTGGGAGTCAGCAGGACTAGAGGAAGAACTAGAAGCAAGAAGGAAACCTTGCTGTCAACTAGGCATGAGGCAGTGGGAACCTGAGTTTGTCTTTCCTGGTATGTTTGTACAGGTAGACCTCACATAGCTCCTACAGTTTAGGAGGTCCGGGTATATTTACGTTGTAACTGGCCACTCGGAATCCTAATTTCAGACTTATTAAGAGTGAGACAAGCCAGTTGCCATCATGCACATCTGTAATCCTGGCTACTAAGAAGACTGAGGCAGGAGGATTGCAAGGCACTACCAGAGTGAGAACAATGGCCACGCTCAAACCTCGGAGGCCTAGGGAGCAGGGTACCACCACCTCCTCCTGCGTAGACACAGGTTTTGCTGCCATGAGACAGCAATGGATCTCTGAGCGGTCTGGGGAGAGATAGTTGAATTTGAATGGGCCTTATGATTCTTTAGGAACTGAGTGGTGTTCAACCTGGTGAAGAAGCGGTAGGAGTTCAGGTTCTGGTAGGGTAAGCAGCCTATGCAAAGGCACAGGAACATAAAGGGCCTGCGGTATTGTCAGGAGACTGCTGGACCTTCCTCTGGGTGCCAGTCTGCTTCCCTTCTTTTACTTTTATGGTTTTATTGTTTTATTCATTTCCATTCTTAAGGACATATTTGGGTTTAAATTGCTTCTGTTTACACCGTCTCTTTAGATACGACCATTTAGGATTAGAATCATATCTGAAAGTTGCTGGATAATATGATGTTTAGAGTTTGGTGTCATTTGCAATTATAATAAACCTGCTTTTTTTGCCTTTGAGGAAGTTTTCAGTAGGAGGCAACCCACGAGTGATATCTGCTGCGTGCCCTGCCCAAAGGCCCTGGCTGCGAGGAAAGATGGGGGCCTAAATCTTAGTTGTCACCTGCACCGTAGGAAGGGTCTGCACCCACTAGAGGAGGCCCCTTTTGTCCCTGCCCGCACAGAGCAGGCCCCTTCTGTGGTGTGCACCGAGCTGCCGTGTGTTGGCAGCTGCTCCGCATCGCCCACTTTGCTCAGGTCGTGTACCCAGCATTTCTCAGACCAAATTCTGGAGTGTGGGTATTTTTGAGGAAGTTCTCAGGGAGTGCTTGAGCCAGAAAGTGAGATTTATAAAGTTCTCTTGCAGATTTGAATCTGCTTTAGAAAATGCATAATTAGGTTGTCTTTTCTGCTGTACACCTATTTCTTTTTTAAGATCAGTTTGTGTAAAACCGGGAAGGGGGAATGTAGTACTGGGCACAGGAATCGGTCCATACACAGCCTTCCGTGAGTGCCTCCCAGGTGGGTACCCCCAGGCAGCGGCAGCTGTATAACTCAGGAGCGCAGTTATTCCTTGTGTGACTTCCACCAAGCAGTCTTCTTTCATTTTTAAAGCAGGGTGGTGCCCACTTTTCACAGTCAGCTATGCCTCCTGTGACTCCAGTTGTATTCAGTCCAAAGCATTTCATGGCAGGCAGAATTCTTTAAACATAAATGTGTAGTTGGGAGTTTGTAGTTGTTTATCTAGTCTGACTATTTGACCTATGGGTGATTCAGACGAAGCTGCTCCAGAGATGTACGGTGTCATCCACTGGGTCCACAATGCGAGTATGTGTCTTTGCCTCTGTCGGTCGTGTAGGTTAGCTGGGAGCTTGACTCCGTGTGTGTCTACTGTGTTGTTTGTCATTATCGAGTGTAAATGTGTCACCCCTGCTCACTTCACAGCCTAGACAGCCGTGGAGGGAAGGGGATGGCTGGCCAGGGAACTGGGTATCCATCCGTCTTTCCGTGTAGGTGGTAGGTAATTGGGAAGAAGGAAAGTGATGTACTTTTAATATTTAGCTCTTGCACCATATAGAAAGTGCCATTTCTTTTTTACTAAAGAAATGAAACTCCTTAGAACATTGAACGAAACTGAAGGAACAAAAGCAGAGCTCTGGGGAAGAAAGGAAAGGCCAGGCTTATAAACCAGTGTCCCCCAGGGCAGCTGCTACTTCCACTTACGTGGATGTGTTTTATTGTGATAGTGGTGGCTACAGCTGCCAGTTTAGGAGGCCTAAGTTACTATTTGAGCTGGATATAGACTTTATAAAGTCAGCCCTTAGATAATAATGTCTCTTAAAACTGAACCTTAATTGATTCTTAGTTTTTGAAGCTTGAATTCAATAGAAAATTAAGGACCTTTTATAAAAGATGATAATGTATACTCAACTTGGATGATTACCTGAGAATTATTTCTTATTCTACTATTACAGGACTTAAAAGTATTAAATGTTTGGCAGAAAAACAACATTCCAAATAGGCTTTAGGAAGTAGATAATGTTTCAGCATAAATGGACCTACATGTAATTTTTTATTAATTTCAAAGTAAAAATATGGATATAAATCTTTTATGTCCTTTCTAGATTTAAGAAAGTATTTTGTTTCCTTGTGAAAAATTTCTTCAAGACTTCTAAGAGTATTTGGTACAGAGCAGTATTTTCAGTGGAACAGTTTTTCCAATAGTAACTAAAATGACCAAATAATATTGTCATCAATGAATTGAGGTTCTTTTGCTCAGTTCAGTTGGAAATCATAAATGGACAAAGTACAACTCCATTAGCAGTGCTGGGCAAATGCCAGTGGCCCTTGGCCCTTAGTTGTTATAGCTTCCAGCATCTCCTAGCCAACACAATCAGCTCTTCAGCCGCAGAGCTCATACCCACTTTTGCAGCTTTCTGGAGCTCTTCCAGCAACTTTGCTGTCTCTCTGGGGTCCTCTGTAGGTCTCCCTGGTCACTGGCACCTGTCAAGAATATTTGATGTTGCAAGTCTCTGCAGGTCTCTGCTGCCAATGTCTTTTGGTTGCTGCTGGTCTCCTGGGCAGTCTCTGTGGGGGCTAGCACCCTCTAGTGTATAGCACTTTTTAACGTGACCTGCTCTGCCCACATTGCCTGGGATAAAAATTGCTAATAGATTTACAGGACCACCCAAGCGAGGCTTTTTTGGGACCAGTGCCACAGCAGGGTGTGGGTGGAACCCCTTCTCTTGCCACCCAAGGGCCGTGAGGGAGGAACCCTGGCTACGTGCACAGTTTTGTACATTTTGTGGACCTGCCTAAGAACTTTCCAAGTAATGACAGATTGTAGAGTCATGCCGAGGCTACAGGGCAGAGTCAGTGGGATTGGCCTCACACTCAAGCTGCTGCAGCCAAGGTAGATGCCTCCTGGTACAGCTGGGGGCACCTAGGGCAGCCACAGCCTTCGTGATGACAGCTGTCTTGGCAGAATTTCAGGAGAAGCCTACTACTGACTGTTCCCCCATCTGTATGAAAATGGTGGGGCTGAATCACGATTGCTGCAGCTTTTAGAGTGTCTAGAAGGGCCGGCGTGTGTGGATCACAAACTTTTGGAGTTTTCAGACTCGGGGGCTGTCGACACCTGTTTTCTAGGCTACTTCTCAGAGAGGGGGCAGCAGTTTCTAAAGTGGTGGGAGTGGAGGTGGTTCCTCTGCAGGAGGAACTCTGGGTGCTGGGAGGACCCTGCCCCCCAGGAGGCCAGGGGAAGGGGAGTGGTAGCCGTCAGTCAGCTCATGCCCCTTTCTGGCTGTCTGAGGGAAAGGGAAGAGTTGTGCCCTGTCTCTTGCTTTTAATCTATTTGAGAATCATCTTACTTCCATTTCTGAACCTCCAACACAAGGGACCATTTAAGAACTCATTTCAATTTGGCTGTAAGAGGAAAAGACTATTCTGATAGCATGTGGAATTGTCAAAATTGATGTGTTAAGCAAAACGCATATATTTACTTACAGGTGTTGGTTACACCAGGTGAGAAGAAACACTTACAACCCATGTGTCCTTCAAAACCAAAACCCACACGTGGTTCTTTTGTGATAATACAAGCTGGAAATAATATACACTAAGTGTTCTTGAGTGAGATCTTTGGTTTAATATGATATATCTGCAGTACCGAAATATTCCATACTCATTACACATGTTGATAGAAGTTGGTCTATTGATGTGGAGAAGCAATTGATATGTTGAGTGAAACAGAACCAATGTGTGTTGATAGCTTATGTCTCCTGGGAAAGGGGAAGGCTTATCGATGATTTTCCACTTTCTCCTTGTATCTTTTTATAGGTTGATTTTTAAAAAAATGTATGCAGTCCTATTAAAATGAGAAATGCATTCTAAAATGAGATGGGTACTGACAAGAAATATTTTATATCTTGAATTTGATGATGAAATAACTACGTTTTGGTTGGTGAAATAGACATATTTGCCTGGTTATATTTATGGGGTTATTTTTCTTTGAATAAAAGAAATAGTATCAGAAGAAATGATTAATAAATTATTTTAAAAGTTGTCACTTGTTGCAAGTTTGGGAAAAACAAAAATAAATTGGTAAAAACACAAACTAGTTTACCTGTACATATCTAAGTTTTTATTTTGTATCTCATAAGTGGAAAAAGTTGAGCATGTGCTCTCAGTATTTGAATATTTTTTTATTTGTAAGTTTCATGTATGTACTGTAATCACATTATTTTATGTTTGTTTCATATTACACATAAATTTTCACAGGACACATTAAAGATAAATATAAACAACTGAAAACTTTCTCTGGTGAATAATTATTGTTCATTTTTATCCAGATGAGGTTATGTGGACCTTGTATCATTGTTTTTAAAAATGTTGATGAATCCTTTGCAGCAAAGCAATCTGGTGGTCTGGTCCTACATTCAACTTCTTTTGCTGTTGTTTCAATGTTTTTAGTTTTTCAAACCCAAGGCCTCAAGCATGCTAAGCAAGCACTGCACCATTGAGCTATAGTCCCAGTTGAATTTTAAAAGATATTTTAGATAATAAGTTATCTCACAAAGCTTAACTAATCAAAGTGACTGAAGCATATTGTTTTTATTAACTAGTGATGCTCATTTTCAGATAACGTTATGTAAAAATTTTGTCTAAAATTTGGCAAATTTCTATTTTCTTTGATAGCATTATGTTCTTATAAAGTGTGTAGCAGTTTATATTCATAAGGATGTAGATGTAGTTAAAAACATAAAAAACTTTTATATATTCATTGCAAAGTTTAAAATAGGTTTAGAATTAGTTACAAAAGTGTGAGTTCTCCATAAATAAGAAAAGCACATTTGTTTTCAAATGCTTTCCCCATAGTATGAATTTCTTTCCCAAAAAAGCAGTTATTTTCTTCCACTTGACTAAATAACTTTATTTTTAAAAAATATCCACTGAGTCACATATTACCAACAGCCGCCTACAGTCATAGAGCGGCTCAGAAAATTTGGAACAAAGTGTATTTATGTAGAAGAAAAAATGTTAATCATCCTTAAAACAGTTCTTCTGTATATTTTGCCTTACGGAAATTGACTAGAACACTTCTGTACCGTGCAGAACATTTTTGTGATCTCTCTTGCCCCATTATGGTAAAGGTTGTTTGGTGTTGTTTTAATGTCATAGGGGTAGCATCTTTCCAAAATGCACTGAACAGATGACAGAGTGGCCCGCTGATGACCTTGGTTATATAAATGACATGCACCCATCTAATGTGTGAGCTTAACTGTGGGTTGCTCATGTTGATAAAAGCTGCATTTCTTACCTGTAACGTGAAATTCACTGCAAATAGATAGGCTCCGGTGTTCTTCTTGTGCCCTGTAGATCATCTCACAACTCCTCCAGAAAAGTTACTTAGTAGATTTTCAGTTGCAGTATGTAAGTGAAGGAGAGGGAGTGGCTGCAGATTTACACCTCTTTCGTCAAGTTCTCTTCATTTCTTGAGTTCCATTTCCCAATTATAAAACAGAACCAGATGGTACCTGTGATCCACCTCCCCCAATTCTTTTATTTTATAAATTGAAAGCAAGAAAGAAAAAAACAAAAAACAGCACTCAGCAGTACAGTCAACACTAGAATTTTGTTCTCCTACTGAGAACCATGCTTGTTATGTGTATTAAGTTCATCTACCATTAGTATGTTGCTAACCAGCAGCTCCTTGGATGCATGGGGTGGGGGGAAGGGGTCTGTCTCTTGTTATCTTTGTTCCTGAAGACTGATTTCCTTCTTTAGTCCCTTTCCTCTGTTCCTTTGCATCCCAGCCATATGGCCTTGAAATCTATAGTGTTCTCTTTTTTGCTCCCTGTTGCAGACACATGCTTCATCTATGACCGAAACATAAAGCATGCCCACAGTTTCTCATTTCCTGAGAAGTTGAGTTCTAAGTGTATCAAGTTGCAATGTAGAGGGGCTAGGGATATAGCGCAGTGGCATAAGCACCTGCCTGGCAAGCACAAGGTCATTAGTTTGATCCCCAGTACCAAAAAAAAAAAAGAAAAAAAAAACAAAAAAAGTTGTAATGTAGAATCACTCTGATTCTTTTTAGTGGTGAAGGTAAAATCCTTTTATCTACTACCCAAAAGTCTTCAACACTTTTAAAAATAAAACATAGCTGGACATGGTGATGCATGCCTATAATCCCAGGAGGGATTACAGGAGGCTGAGACAGGAGGATTATTGCAAGTTGAGACCAGCCTGGGCTACAAAGTGAGGCCAGCCTGAACTGCATAGTGAGACCCTGTCTCAAAAAGCCAAAAAATAAAAAATAAAAAAATAAAAATTAAGTAACTAAACTAAAAAAATAAAAATAAAACATAGGTTAAAAAAGCAAAAACAAAAAAAATCAAGTATTAGGGAAATACGTATTTCCTGTTACATTTTACATAGTCATTGTGAAGGAAACTGACATTTGAACTTGAAACCTAGGTCTCCGTTTCTTACCTTCCATGGCAAGGCTGTGGTCTGTCCTTTTCTAAAGGGCAGACAAATACTGGTTTATTTTCACTCCCTAGTTCTGCGAGAAATATGTTATGAAGGGAATTAAACAACAAAACGAATGATCCCTGTAGATTAAAAGAGGGCGTAGGTTATTGGGTATGCAGAACTATTTATTAATGAATCTTTCAGAAGCTGAGGCAAAATGCGACACCAGATGTTAGAGTGATACAGACCAGGTGCGTGGCTTTCTTCCTGTCTGATTTCTGTGACAGTTAACCTTGAGTAAATGATTCCTTCAAATATCAAGCTTTGTCTGGCTTGGGACAAATTGAGGTCATTACTGAGTGCCCAAAGGACATGCTTTCTAAACTGTTGGTGGAACTGTGGGCACCTTGTGTGTAAGTAGTGAAGACTCTCATTACCTCAAGCGCAGACCTGACACGCGAACTCATAATGAGGGGAAGGTCTATCTCTCCAGGGGAAGGGCACAGGTAAAACTGGGCTATTTCTGAGAAAATACTATAACAGTAATCCTCAGTGGGAGCCCTCATATGCTGAACTTTGGAGCAGGGAAGACATTGCGTAGGAAAAGAGATGCCACACACTTAGCCCTGTGATAGCAAAAGCCACATACTGCTTCTTATGGTGTTTACTTAGAAGCGTACCCCACCCTGCCTCGTTCCTCAGATAACCTGTGGTGGCTCTTGGACTGTTTCCCATTGTTTAAGACACTGATGACTTTCTGGTGCATGGTCCAGTCCTCCAGTGACAAGGGATTAAGAGTCTCAACTGTAGATCAATGACGTTTTCAGCAGCTCTTTAGTAATTATGAGAAATATGTGCTTAAGGGATCTTATTTTGGGGAAGTTAGAGTTGTGTTTCTTTGGAGTGTATTCTTCAGTCATTGGCTAAAGCCCTCATGGGCTAGCTTTATGCTAAGAGCAGGGTTAGCCACTGTTTATCACTATTATTATTATCATGCTTCTACTGTAATGCTGTTCAGGTCACAATTAACACAAGTTTAAAGAAATAATTACAGTGAAATGTCTTCTTGGGATAAGCAGTTACAAGACTTTCCTTTCTGCAGGACTCAAGCTTTGAAAGGAGTAATGAGCATATTTTGGCCATACTCAGTAATGTACTTAAAATAATTTGCTTTTATGCATCAGTCTTCTTTGACTTGAAAATACTGCTGAAGAAAAGCTCAGAGTTTGATCCCTGGTGCTGCAAAAAAACAACAACAACAACAAAAAAAAACGGGGAAGAGCTCACACAGTCAAAGAAGCTGTAGGGTGTCATGGCAACAGCTGTCAGTTTATGGAAGTTGTGCTCTGCTAGGTCTCTCACATGGTTCCACATTTTTCTGAGGTTCTACCTTTATGCATTGTTTACATTGCCAAATCTAAACCAGATTGAATCATATCTTTGCCTGTCCTGCACACTGAAATACATGTATGCCTCCCTTCTCCAAGGGATTAGAGTGACATCGCAGAGCAATCTGTTCTTGGTTTTCTTTTTTAATTTATGGCATGCAGGCCTGTGTTAAGTGAATGCTCAGGTGTAAATTCAGTCAGTATGTGTTACAAGCACATGTAAGGGGTTGTTCCCGGGGGAGAGGAGAAGGGCTGGGTGGGGGCCTCCTGTAGGTGAAGAGGACCACGTGGACGACTGGAGTGCCAGGGGTGTATACCTTCTTCAGCTGTATAATATCTTGTACCATAGTGGCCCTAAATTTGAATTTAAGGTTTCAAGGCATATAAAATTCAAATAGACTAACATCTTTGTGTTAATATGAGAAATTTAAAATATCAAAATATTACTAACCTACTTCTGGCTGTAACAGTCTCATAGAGTAAAGCAGAAAATAGAGCTTACTTTCTTCAATTGTTGAGTGCCTCCTCAACCTGGAATAACTGATGGGAAGAAAATCTGCTGATGACACTTTTTAAGACTCTGAAAGGAATCCAGGGATTTCAAGTCCCCTTCCTTAATTCATTCCAGGAGTTTAATTAGGATGTAATTTGTGGAAACTCTTGGGAGATTTGATTTCCTTCAGTAGATAAAAGCATTTTCTAAGTATTGAGTTGTCCAAGAATGCAGTCAACTGCTTTTGGGAATGAGTTTCCTGTTCCTGAAATTATCCAAGTATGTGCTGGTTCAGCATGTTTTGAAGTTGTTTTCTCCAGTGATGGACAAGTTGGATAAACATTCACAGGCAGAGCAGATTCCCGTGGGCAGAGTCGGATCCGCGCAGCATTCTTGACACACCAGCTATGGTTCCAGTCCTGTCCCCCTCACTCGAGAACGGGTACTGGAATGGGAAGGAAAGTGATGCCACTTACAGAATCTACGTACATTATATATAAAACAGGATTATATGTTCTACAAGTCTACAATGAGTCTATATGATTCTATAATTATGTTATAATTTCTAACCCATAACTTGAAGTGCTCTTAAATTAAAGCAGACTCATTTTCAGACTCAAAGTTCTATTGAAAGTGTAAACATCAGAAGTCTTGAAAGAATATAGACACAGCAGCTGTTCCATCATTGAAATTAAATAAGATTGTCACTGATAATGAGGTTTTTTTTTTTTCTTTTCTTTTATTGCATCTGTTCCATAAGTGTAAAAATAATCCTTACTGGCCCACGGAATTTGACTAAGCTGGACACCTGATGAAATAGCCGGAGCTTCGAAGGTGAAGCAGCTGGTGTGGTGTGCTGCGGTGGGACAGCTGCGGGCACAGTGGTATGAGCAGTGCTCTGAGTATATTGTGGGGCACCGGAGGACTTGGCAGGGCAGCAGGACGCTAGGAAACAGCAGGGAGAGGCTGTGCATTTTCCCAGTTTTCAGAGAACTCAAGTGTATGGTACAAGTGTGCCCTGTGACATATGCCTGAGACATCTGAACAGTTGTCAGCAGCTGGAGCTGATGCCCTGTATTGGGAGGGAGCTTCAAGTTCTCTGATAGCCACGAATCATGTTTCAGTAATATAATTCTTTTGAACAAGAGAAGCCAGTTGAGATAATTTTTTAAATTTTGAAAAACTTTATGAAATACAGTATAATGAAGTAAGTACAGGTAAGAGGATAATGGTAAATACATAGGATGTGAGTTTTGGTGGGGAGGGGCAGATAAGCTTAAACATCTTAAAAGCAATCTCATTGGCAGGAGAAGTATAGAGAGGGCCTGCAAGCAAAAAGAGGAGGGATCAAGACAGAGGGTACTTCCTGCTGATGCTCACAGATGTTGATGCCAGTGGTTATTAAGAGAAAAGACCTAATTAATAATATCTTTAAATTTGTTTATATTTACATTTTTATATTAAGCATTTAGAAGAGGTGAAATAGTAACCCATGTGGAAATAAACTAAGAGTTTGTCTCAGATCAGAAACTGCAGAAGTAGGGTACTTAGTATACCAGTTGTATACATTACTAAATGTACCCAAAAAAGTACATTTCGGTAAAGCATTTTGGGAAGAGGGGGAAATAACTCTACATCAGATGTCAGGGTTCTTGCTAGACTGGGATCATTCACACAGTTTCTAGTGTGTACTTGGCTGATGTGCTGGTCATTGTAGCCAGGTGACAGTGAGGAAGCTCCAAGCAGTTCCAGAGAATATTTCAAGAACTTACACATTCAGTGGCATATATGTGTGTGTGTGTGTGTGTGTGTGTGTGTGTGTTCATTCACTGGTAGGAGAGCTACAAGACAACTGGGAAAGGTTTAGAGAAGAACAGCTAAAAGAGGTACAAAACTGTGAGAAGAAATTATAGTAAAAAATACTTCAGTCTTGAAAGATAAAGCTGTGATTAAGAATCAACAAAATACAGGCTAACTGGACTTCTTTATGAAACTCTGCAGAACTAAACAAAAGATAGTTGTGGATGCTTGCTGAGGAGAGTTCATAAAAAGAGAGAACTTCTGCATAATGGTTTACAGAGCAGTTTCACCTCGTCATTTGAGCTTTACACAGATGCGCAATCCACATGTACGCGTGGGAAGAAAATGTTGCTCACATGTGACAGACAGGAAGACGGATGCTCAGAGAGTTAGTGACTTGGCTAGGCTGACACGGTAAGGACTGGGGTCAGGATCACACCCAGTTGACTCAGGGTTCTTGCTCCTGTTTGACCATGGTACCATGGTATTTCAGGCCCAGCACCTGGGGAGGGGTTGTGTGTGTCAGGGTTCGTAAGCGCCAGGTGTCAAGTATATCTTTGTGTCAGCCTCTACCAAATGAAGCAACAATGTGAAATAGGGTCACCATTCAGACCTTAAAAGTCTTGACTCTTTCAGTGTTTACATAATGTGAAGAGTTGATTGGGGGAGAGCTGTCAGTCCATCTCGTAGCTTCGATTAATATAAGTTGATTGATATAAAGTTCTTTTATTTTTACTTGTATAATATAAAGTTCTTTTATTATAATATAAAATAATATATATTTTTATAATATAAATATAAAAAATTATCTATAATATAAAGTTCTTTTATTTTTACTTGTCATGTACTGTGATGTGAAGCGGGCTCTTTTTCGTATCAGGAATGGCTTCTGCTAGGCAAAAAGCAGGATTCAAAAGATTAGTCTCATGTGAAAAACTGACTGCAGGTAATGTGATGGTTGATTGTAGTTGTTCACTGCCTCACTTGTGGCTGATGGCAGAATTTTCAGACGTAGAAGATGCTCTTTTGAGGATTATTGAGCCATCTGTGTCTCTTCAGCTAGTGAGAACACCACCCATTTCCAAGGGTTATCGTGGCATGCTGGCATCAGGTTATAGTTAGATATAGATTCTGGAGGCAAGTACAGAGAGTCATTCAGGCAGGTTTAGTGGCAGGAATGTGCGGTTTGGGCAAGTTTAATGGAAGAACAGATACTCTTAGTATTTTCAAAGTGTTGTGGCACTTTATAACTTTACCAACTTGTTCAAGCTTATGCTCTCTCCACTACCAGTAGGGTCATTTGCTTATTTTGTATGTTAGCCAAAATAGGAAGTATCAAGTTGTTAGCACTTTAAATAAACTGTTTTTAGGTTTGTGGACTCTGTAAATAATACATTTGCCAATAATTTATTAGCAATAAAATGATCAGGATAGGGTAGTCTTCTAACTTTTAGGCTGCTGGTATTTTCTAATAAGCACAAGGTGTGCATACTTGAGTTTGAGAGCTCTTACTGCCTTCTGGCAAAGGAATTGGGCAGGCTTCACAGTGAACAGGGACAAAATGAATTAAAAAATAGTAAAGTATGAGAAAAGTTTAATGGCAGATAAAATTGGTGCTTTGATAAAATAGTTAGAAGACATTGGAAAATTTAGCAAAGGTGGGCTTGGGATGTAGCTCAGTGGTAGAGTGCATCAGCACGTTCACTGCCCGGCATTCGGTCCCCAGCACATGTATATACACACAAAAAAATTCTAAGAGTGGTATACTTCACACAGGTAGTACATGTGGATTGTGCATAAAGTGCCTAGTGTAGTGTTTCCTCTTTAAGCATTTGTATTACATCTGTCTTGGTTACTTTTTCTTCGTTGCTGGGACAAAACACCTGACACTCAAAATGAAGCAAGGAAAGGTTTATTTAGCTTACAGTTTCTGGAGATTTCATTCCATAATCAGTTGGATCCAAGGCAGGTTGGCATGGCACAGGGGCAACACTTCAAGGCAGCAACCAGAGCAAAAGGGGGCAGCCGTTCATGGAGGCTGCAAGCGGCAAGAGCAAACCGCGCCAAAGAGGGAAAAACGGCCCCATTCCTACCTTACATTGTATGTCAGCTCCACCCCTGGTCAGGTGCAGAACTCACACTGCCAATCCCAGCACTAGACAATGAATCAGTCACAAATGCCAGACTCAGCCACTTCCGTGACTACATGAGGCTTGGGGGGGGCATCTGTACATAAACCGTAGCAACATCTTTTAAATTGATCACAGCACAAGAATTGGCAGCTGGTAGTGCATGGGACAAATCTATCTTGCTGCCTGTTTTTGTATGGCCCATGAGCTAAGAATGGTGTTTACATATGTACATAAAAATGATTTAAAAAGTCAAAGGAGACTATTTGATGACACATGAAAATTATGTGAAAAGTAAACTACTGTGTTCATAGATAAATTTTATTGCAACTCAACTGTACTCATTTTCCATCTTCTAGCTGCCTTTGTGCTGAAACAGCAGAGCTGAGTAGTTGAGACAGCATCTGTATTATTTTACATTCTCAACAGTGATGTTTGAGGTTTCTAATTTCACTACCTACTTACCAGTACTTCATATTTATCTTTTTGGTTATAGTCATCCTATTGGGTTTGAAAATGCCATCTCATTGTGGTCTTGATTTCCATTTTCTAGATGACTAATGATGTCAAGTATCTTTTTATATGCTGATTGGTCATTTTTAATGTCTTTGAGAAATAGCTGTATATTTCACCCACTTTTTTAATTAGGTTGCCTTTTTATTGTTACAAAAGTTCTTCATACATTTTGTATGCAGATTCCATATCAGATGTATTTGCAAATATTTTTCTTTTCACTTTATATTATTGTTTGTAGCATTGATGTCATACATTTTGACATAGTCTGCTTTCTGTATTTTTTGTTGTTGCTTAGTGTCCTGTGTAACAAACTATTGACTAATCCAAGGGCATGAAGATTTCAGAAAATTTTAAAAATATGTTGTTTATTCATTTATTCTTAATTCTATACATTATAGCTAGTACTGCCAGGTTTTTTTCCTAATGCAGTCCTTCAAGGATGGTACATATGGGCTACACATTATTAGCTACATAATATTCTATAGTATACCTTAAAATAGTCAACAGTAGCCCGGTGTGGTAGCGCACTCCCATAATCCCAGCACATGGGAGGCTGAGGCAGGAGGATTGTGAGTTCAAGACCAGCCTGGGCTACAAAGTGAGCTCAAGGCCAGCCTGAATGGTATAGTGAGACCCTATCTCAAAAAGACAAGGGCTGGGGATTTAGCTCAGTGGCATAAACACCTGCCTGGCAAGCACAAGGTTGTGAGTTTGATCCCTGGTACAAAAAAAAAAAGCATGTTGATGGGCATAAGTCTATTTCCATTTTGGTTTTTGCCACCAACAAAACTACAAAACATGTATACTTATTATTTTTGTCCTAGTGTCATCCCTGCAGGATATGTTACCTAGGGTAAAATGAAAAGATTCCTTTAAAATTTAAGGCAGAATTTGTCTGCCAAGAGAATTCAAGCACTTTAGTCAGCTGGTTGGGAAAAAAAATCTGAATCCATTGTAAAAGAACTTTCCATCCCATAAATTAATTTTATCGAATTGGGTTGCCTTCATGATCTGTTGCTCTCTCAGTAACTCATTTACTTTAAAGCAGGAGAATAGACTCGTTTTCCATGCAGCAGTAGGTGAAGTAACCGCTAAGAAAATATGCCGGGGTTCCTTGCCTTCACCTTGGGGAGGGGTGTGTGTGTGTTTGTGTGCATATGTACAATCAGCTGAGATTCTTTTGCTCAGTTTGTATGGAAATAAACAAGTAAAGTGCAGTTCTGCTGGTGGTTCTGGGCTTTGCATGCCAGTAGCGGTCAGCCCTTAGTGTTACAGCTCTGGATCTAGTGCTCTGTCACTGGTGCTACAGCTGTGGCCTTGAGTGAGATTGGCCCTTAGCATTACTGCTGTCTGCTCCTACGCGCCTTGGAATCTGAGCTCATGGACCTTTTGATGACTTTCCGTAGCTATTCCAGCAGCTTCTGCTGCCTCTTTGGGATGCTCAGCCACTCTCTACCAGGCTGTTGCAGGTCTCTGTTGCCAATCCCTGCCAATCTCTGTAGGTTGTTGTAATCTCTGAATGGCCCTAGCGTTATCAACTCCTTTTAATATTATCTGTTCTGCCCCCAGTACCCGAGTTAAGAATTGTGGGTAGATTTGCAGGATCACCTGAGCGAGGCTTTTTTGGGACCTGTGTTCCAGCACTCCAGTACACTGGAGGGAGCCCTACTGACTCACCCAAGGACCATAAGCGACTGCTGATTAGAGAGGAGCAGAGGGCTACATTTGTGAACATTTTGCATACCTTTTTGAAGACTTTCACAATACTTGGGGAACAGGGTCAGGGCAAAGTCATCAGGTGTGGCTGTAGGGTGGAGGCTTCTGGAATAGATCTGTTTCAAGCCTGCTGTGGCCAAGGCAGATGTCTCCAGGAGCCTAGAGGGTGTCCAGAACCGCTAGGCTCAACTTCTAGAGAAGTGGCTGCTTGATTGATAACCACCTGTGTTTCTGCAAAAATGGTGCAGTTGAAATTACTATTGCCATTGCTTTCTAGGAGTCTCCAGAAGGGCTACCATGCTGCTCGTGGCCCACTGGGATTTGGGGGATATCAACAGTGGGCCGCCAGTCCCTCCCCTGCGTCCTATCAGGCATGTTTTCCCAACTGATCCCTAGGGTACGGACAAGGCTGTCAGCTGAGCTGAGGCTCCTGTCAGTGTGCCCTGGAGGGTGATCATGAAGTAACCCCAGGGGCATTGGGAGGACCCTGGGGCTACTTGCCCAGGCCCCCCCCGGGGGACAAAGGGAGCCTAGGGAGAGGAACCTAACAATGTCATTATCTTTTCTGTCAGAACGAAAAGGAAAGGGCTGACCTTGTTTCTTTCCTATCTCATGATCCTGCCCCTCTGAAAATAATTTAGAGACTGTATATAAAGGCAGGTGCACATGTGGAGCCATGCGTGTTAATGTAGGAGCTGACGAGTTCCCTGTAGGGAAGTGGAGTCTGTGTCTTCTCTTTGCTCAGGTTCCTGGCGTTTAATTTCTTGTATTTTGTTGAAAAGGGATGGACAGGGTTAAAACTGGGGCACCTGATGTTTTTCAAGTAATTATAACAAAATATAGACCTTAAACAATGAAAGTCCAGTAATTAAAGTTGAGCTGGGCGTGGTGAGGCACACCTGTAATCCCAGCACTTAGGAGGCTGAGGCAGGAGGATCACTGCAAGTTTGAGGCCAGGCTGGGCTACAAAGTAGTTCAAGGTCAGCCTAATTGGCATAATGAAACCCTGTCACAAAAAGACCAAAAAAAAATATTGAATGTAATTTCTTTTTTTTTTTTTTTGAGTTGGGGTCTCACTGTGGTGCCCAGGCTGGTCTCAAAATTGATCCTTTTGCCTTAGCCTCCTCTGCTCAAGTGATCCTTCTGCCTTAGCCTCCTGAGTGCTGGGATTACAGTCATGTGCCACCATGCCTGACTCAAGTAATGATTTAAAAGAAATGAAAACCTTACAGGAGTTTCAGCTAATATCCTGGTCCTGTAAAAATCTGTGTTAACATATTTAATGGTCAGCTTCTCATTTAGAAGAATCAGAGTAACAGATGAGTGTTTCAGTATTTTTAGATTCTTTTAAGAGCCCTTAGTGGCCCATCATATTGACTCTTCATTAGAGTACACTTAGCTTCCTTTTAATAAACCTTCAAATTGGTGCCGTTATTCAGACTTTAGCTAGAGGACTGCTTTATCGTCTCAGTGACTGAGATGCTGAGTTATTATTTCAGATTTATTTTAAAATATTTTTCTAATGGTTTTGGGATCTGTTATTGCTTGGCATGAGCCAAACTAAGGCAGATAATTTTTAGGAAGCTGACAAAGAAAACTAACTTGGAGGGTATTGTTTTTCTTCTACCTTTTCATAAATGGAAACCTTGAAACATTTCAAAAGTAGGAGGAATAGGGTATTCATCTCCCCGTGTGTCACTTGGCTTCTCGGAGCCTGTTTTGCTTCATTATTCTTCAGCAGCCAGCAGCCACACAGGACTGCCAAGCACTCGCATTGTGCCTGGTTTGAATTGAAATGTGCGTAGTGTTAAGCACTGCCCCAGAGCCTGTCTTAGCAGCTGCTCTTCCTCCTTGGAACTCCTCAGGGAATTCTTTCTTGGCTCTTGAGTCTAAATAAACCTTTTTCCCAGCCCTACCTCTGTGAAAATTCCATTTGTTTCCTGATAATACTTCTGGAATTTGTAATGATTTGATGTGTCTACTAAGTTTCGGTCTAACTCTCAACATCTTGGCATGGCATCTGTGCCCAGCGACAACCCAGTGGGTGAACCACCTGCTTGGAGGGAATTCTCAGTTCAGCTAGACCTAGCACGTCGTTTTCCCCAAAATGCATGCGTGCATATAACCTCCTTTAGTATCCTCCCTGCCTAAAATCTGCCAAAGGAGGTCATTCTTGCTTCAAGCTTTCTGTTGCACTGTGACTTGGGGGCCTGTGGACAGCTGAATTATAAACAATTGTCAAATGTCTTATTCATCAGGCATACATATATAAAATGTTAATTTGTTTAAATAATGATACAGCATGCTGAGAGAGCTACGCAGTTTGAAGGTTGAATAAAAGATTTTGGTGGGAGACAGACTGGTTCTTCATAACTCAGATGTTATGACTTAGATCTGAAATATCTCCCCAAAGTCTCATGTGTTTGGAAGGTGATTGGGTCATGTGGGTGTTATATTCATCATTGGATTCATTTGATGAATTAAGTAGCTGAATATGCTGTGAGGAGGTGGGGTCTGGTTGGAGGTGAGTCACTGCAGGATGTGACCTGGAAAGGTTTATTCTTGTCCCCCAGATTCTCCTTTTTCTCTCTGCTTCCTGGCTGTCATGGGTTGAACATCTGCCTTCTGCCATGTCTTTTCACTCTGATGTTTCTGCCTTGGAGACAAACTGTGAACTAAATCCTCTAAAAACTGCAAGGCAAAATAAGCCTCTCCTTCTTTTAAGTTGTAGGTGTTAGGTATTGTGCCTGAGTGTCAAGAAAGTGACTGATACAAAGTTTTGGTACCAGAAAAGTGAAATCATTGTTGTGACTATACCTTACCATGTAGTTTAGAAGCCTTTGGAGCTGGTTTGAGGGTGGAATTAGGAAAGATTTGGAAATGCCAACTAGAGAAACCCCAAAAGCCTATAAGCCAAGCTCATTGGAAGATCCTGGTCAGAGCTCAGAAGACTAGAATGCTGACATGTATACAGACAGTAAAGACCAAGCTCAGGAAGTTTCACTTGGGAACAGTGACTGCACTGGTAGTTGGACTAGAGGCCATGTGTGTTATACTTATTTGTCTTCCTTTTGCCCATGTCCTGAGTCTTTGAAAGACTGACATTAACAGTGACAGACTAATGACCTGGTGGAGGAAATTTCAAAGTAGCCCAGCATTGAGGTTGTGGCATGGGAACTCTTACTGCTTTTAGCCAGATCCACTATAAGAATCAAGAGCAAAAAGTAGATATGAAAAGTTTGCAGTTTCATCAGAAAGGAACAAAGGAGAACATAGTTGAAAACATTATCATTAAAAACAATCCAAGAACTTCGTATCAGGACAGTTAAAAAGAAATCCTGAAGGCATCCAGAAATTGGACAGGCTCCACATTTCTCAAGAATGTAAGACTAATAAGTCTTTTATTTGAGAAGAGAGGCCTGGTGATACCTGTTCATTCAGGACCTCCTAGAGACATGTAGCTTCAACTTCAGCTGTCTAGGTTTTCAGAGGCTGCTGCAGTCATGATCCAATGGGGCCCTACTCCTGCTCAGGCTGGCGGCCAACCTTGGCATCATTCACTGGTGTTGTTTTTTCAAGCATACAGAGTGTAAAAGCTATAGGGTGATAGAGACTTCCACACAAGTATCAGAAGGCCTTGGAGGCCAGGCAAAAATATGTGACAGTATCATAGTCCCTGCCAGGAGCCCATGAGAGGGTGGTGTGTGCAGCTGTGAGGGTGAAGCAAAAGGTGCAGTAGAAACCCTGAGAATTTGGAGAAGCCAGGAATGTGGAATGTGTACTGAGAAAGGCTGCAGGCAGTGAACAGAACTAGCCCAAGAGATTGGCCGTGTGGGATACAACCAGCAAAGCCATAGAGCCAGGGCTGCCCAAGCCCTTTGGAACTCACTTCACAGCCTGCCTTGGATACTGGTCATGCTGGATTTAATGTTTGCCCTGCTGAATTTTGATCTTGCTTTTGTCCAATTTCTGTTTATTCCCCTCAAGGAAAATTGTACTATCGATTGGAAGGATGTATCATTACCACAAAATTTTGCTGATGCCAATTTTTAAAGGAAGAGAAATACATTTTGTTTAAATTAGGTACAAGCATAACTTTACTATTACTGCTACTTGGTATAAAGACTTTTATCAACCAAAATAAAATTCAGTGAAACAAAACTACATAGTACCTGGACCACAGTTTTGTTTGTTAATTTTAGGACATGGCCTCACTAAGGTGTTCAAGCTGGCCTTGAATTCCTGGGCTTAAGCAATCTTCCTGCATCAGCCTCTAAAGAAGATGCATGCCACTGCACTGGGCTGAATTGAACCTTAGTTTTGAACCTATGCTGTCAATGTAGTAATACATTTGAAAAAAGCTTTACATTGAACCTTAGGAAGAGATGAAAAAGGGAGAGCGTTGAGGGAGAAAAGGAGCCTTCCTATACACTGCCGCCGTGGAGCATGGAAGTGGAGTAGAGGTCATGAGGTGGAAATGGTTCGTTTCCCCACTTCCCTGTGAGTGGTGGTCGGGAAGCACTAACTAGTATTCCCGAAGTATTTCATCATAGATAATGTACCACCAATTGTGTTATTCCACCAAAACATAATTCACTTTGCAAGTTGGCAAGTACCAAAACAAAACAAAACAAAACAAAACAAAATGGTGTCCAAGGATGATAACCAGGAGTCAGTGAGGCATTAACACTTCTGGCCTTGTTTCACTGCTGAACATTCTGCAGAGTGGACATGACAGACCGTTGGTGCAATGTGGTTTTTATGTCATAAAGAAACACAATGCACTGGTCACTGAAGGAAACCATTTGGCTTATTCAAGAGACTTTTCATTACTGACACTCCTTATTTATTGTTTCTTCTCATCTGTGTTCTTAATGTTAATGTGAAGTGTCAGGTAATACTTTTATGATAAAATTTCATTTGCTGTCTTATTGTGAGCGAGTATTAATGCAGCTATTTCTAATAGTGTAGTGATCAAGCTTGTCTGAATAATAAACAGTGCTAGCTATACGGCTAAAGGACCAGAAAGATGTTACATACCAGTGATGACCATTCTGAGCTATTTTGTTTTAAGGCAATTAAATAAGTTCTTTTTGATTAATGACTGTATCAGCTACCTTCTGCATATGTCAGCTATCCATGAAAACTTTAATTGGAAATTTCTTGGTAAACCAAAACTGCATGGTAGTCCACATAAATTTTTTTAATGCTAACAGGAATCTATAATCATAAAATTTAATTTTCAGTAAATATTTCCACCTCTTAGCTGAGACCAAGAGTAAAGAACTGCATCTATCAAGGTGATTGGTAGAAAGTAGATGCACAGTAAACACTTGACTGTGTGTGACTGGATGGCTGAAAGAACAAACTTGGAGTATTGATAGCACCCAGTCTCCCTTATTTTTTGGCTTTCAAGTCTCTTCCTCTCTTTGATCACCATTACATGGTCATTCAGAGTGGAGGTGTGTGATTAGCGTGGAAAATGCTTTTGAAGGGAGAAGTCACCAGAAGAAAGCGACATAAGACAAAGAAAAGCTTATTAGAGAAGCCTAGCATTGACATTGATGTAAGGGCAAGCCAGTGCTTTGTAAATACACACCATGTGCAAAACGGTGACTATTAGTTGCTGTGAGTCTAAGATGTTAAGGACAGTGACAGTCTGTGTCTCTGTGTTTACAAGTTCAGTCATTAGCATGTGTGCAGTAGATAGGGCACCAAGTTAGAAACAGGAAGAAGCAGTGGAAAAAAGACAAGGTTCTGTGTGCAGCCCAAAGGATGGAGTGGAGAAACATTCCTGCACAGCACATTTCTGAGGAAAACAAGTCAGTCTTTCAGCAGGTGAAATAACTTTTCGTCTGGCTGTAATATTCCTCTGGACGGCTCTGTGAATTCAACAAAACAAAGTTAAAGAAAACACTTTTCTGTTTGTGGGACTGTGTAATCAGCCCATATTAATTAGTGCCATCCAATATATTACTAAGGAAAAGGATTAAATACTAGTATGAATAAAAATAGACTCTGTTATTGTTCTCCCTGGTATAAAATTATAAGGACTGTCAGTCATCCTGCTTAGGGGTCTAGTTTGTTACTGGCTGGGTTGGGAACAATGCTTTCTATGTTCCCATTACATAATAGTGCACCATTATGTGAAGAGTGGGGTTTTTCCCCCCTTTTTCTCACAATAGTCTGGCGTAAGGAGCTACAGGAACAAAGAAGGAAATTACAGTTGTTTGGATATTACATTTAGAATTCCCAAAGGAATTATCGCTGTATCCATCTCCTAGACATGAAATGTTCATTTTATTTCCTCTTGCCCTTCCTCATCCCCCGCCCCTTGCGGGTAAATGCGCACAGATTTGGCCGGATTGCTACCTGTCCTCTCACATCGTATCAGGTGTCCCTTTAATAGGATGTGTATTTTCAAAAATTGGCATTATTGAGAATATGCATCTATCAGAAACTGAAGCGAGCATGTTTTTAAGGTTAAGTCACAGAGGATGAAGAATCTCTTTTTCCATCTTGTGATTCTCTGGAGGGGACGTGAGGGAGCGAACAGTTCACTGTCCTGGGCAGCCTGCTGGAGTCCAGCCGTTTCCCAGTTCTGTCCCCCGAGTGGCAGTGCGTGTGTCTCCAGAGTACTGGAGCTTGTGTGTTGTTCCTGATCGAGTGGCACTAGGTGTGTTGGGGATAGCTCCTTTCTTCTTTCAGCAGCTATGTGCTCTTGGCTGGTCTGTGTCTTTTTATTGGAACAAGAACTCAAGGAGTCTTTCTGGAGAAGGAGGCCTTGCTTTAGGCTGAGCTATGCCTTACTTGGGTTTTGTTGTTAGGGACTGAGTCTAGGTAAAATAAAGCCATGTATTTTTTAATGGCTTTGACTTAACTCAGAAATATTGGCTGCCAGAAGAAATTATTGCACATTAACACATGTTATATTACTATTTGATAATTTATTCCTCCCAGTAGGTGTTAATCCAAACATTTTTTATGTTCCTTAAAGGTAATGGACCTATTTCATTAAAAAGCAAAAAAAAAAAGTTTCTCTATATTTAGCCATAAAAATATTCTTGGAGGAAACAGACTCTGTGTGTGTGTGTGTGTGTGTGTGTGTGTGTGTGCAGATTCCAAGTAAGCCGGAAATTTGGGCAATTAGTATGGAGAACAGTCTCACCTCTGGCCTTTCTTCAGGAAAGCCTGCCTCGGCCCATCGATGTGGTTGCAGCCTGCATTCCCGCTGTGGTGCCCAGCACTCTCATATTTGCCCACATAGCTCCATGTGACTCCGCCTGGGTCACCTTGCCTATTCGTGGTTTCCCCAGCAGTGCCCACACTCGGGCCTCCACCATCAGCTGCACGTCCCGGTGTGGTTGTGAGGATTCAGTGGGATGGGTCGGGTAAAGTCCTCAGAATAGCAACTGGCCAGAGGGAGTGATCGTTCAATATCAGCTCTTACTAAATTTTAATCACGTATGTTGTCTCTACCTGGAAAAGACTGGTGTAGTTAAATTTCATTAGCTCTTTCTTCCATCTTTCTCTGCATTTTTATTTACATTCCTTTCTATAACTGTGTTGCCAAAGGCATTTAGTTTATTAAATTAGCCATTTTGATAATATTCATCTTTTTATTTCATAGATGTGTGAGTTTGCATATATATAAGTGCATATGTGTATATATGTGTGCTCCCCGGGTTTTGCACCAAAAATGACTGCAAACACTAGTGTTGACCAGTTTCTGCTGGGCCTTAGTAGAGGGAAAGTTGTTCCTAAAACAGCCCCAAGTTCCCAGGGACCAGTCTTATTTTGCCAGCATCGTGACTTCTCTGCTGTCTCTCACTTTGAGCTAATTCATTTCAGCAACTAATTGCAATCAAATGATAGTTTCCAGTGTAACACATTTCTGTTGCTATTTTTTAAATGAAAACCTGTAATTATGTCAGCATCCTTAGCAAGAGTTTTTAGTGGAAAAACTTAAGAATTTTAAGATTAATGATAAATATCGAGTTGTGGTAATAAGTAAGCAATAGTATTTTATAAGATTTCTATGATATGCAGTGAACTGATTGTTTTTAGATACTGTGGAGAAATGAAAACTGTGTTCTTTGAAATTATATAAACAGTATAGTCTCATGGACAGTGCAGAGAATATGAATGGGAAGGCGTTTAAAATTACAGTTCAAAAATTAAAAGAGAACATATAGCCATTGCTCCTTGCATGTCTCAGTCTCTAAAACAGATGCTGCTGGTACATGTTACATATGCAGTAAATGATTGCTGAATAAGAAGATGAAAAAGTAAGACCATGCACTTTGTAGTGGACACCCTGCAGAGGTAAGAACACGGCTGTTTGCATCTGGGAGAAATTCATCAGTCAGGTAGCGTAGGTGTACATTTGTCAAAACTAGTTTTAAATTGTGTATATTGTTGTGATTGCTAAAGGACTGCACTACAAAACACAATAGGTCATTGTAGTGTTGGGCAGTAATTTATGTCTTGCTGTTTTCTGAGCTCCTAGTAAATACCGTTGAGATGCTGGTAAGTCGCATCGAAATAGCCAGCATTGCTTCCCTTTTGGTAGCGCTGACCATAGGTCAGATACATTCATTTTACTGCATGTCTGCAAATAAACAAATGTGCATATTAGAAGTCAGAAAACTATTAATATTTTCCACACGTAAAGATTATTTGGTAAAAATTTTAAAAGTGAATACGCTGAGCCTTCCAAGCCTGCACTGCTTCAAGACCCGTGTCAGGAACTTGGCAACTTGAAGACCACTTGGTTCTCGGAGTGTAAACTGCCTCTGTGGCAGGAACCACAGCAGTAATCCCTGTGTCCGTAGCTTGGCTTTGCACACTAGCCTTGCTCTCCAGCTCCATGAAGCAGCCTTAACAAAGGAGCAGTTGTGCTTTTGACGCTTCCTTTTGTAGCTTAGTTTTTACTGGAAAAGCTTTGTTCATTTTTTTTTCTTGTTTGTACATGGTATGCATACATACATACCTTCTCTTTTTCTTTTTTTGATCTTCTACCTCTCCTCTTTTCCTTTTTACTTACTCTCATTGGGTACCAAAAAGTCTCCCCTGATTATAGTTGAAAAATTCAGTTGTATTTGTGAAACTTACCTATTGAGGAATTTCAGAGCCATGTATTTTGCTGTAAAGTCAAGCTTATGTAGTGTTTTAGTCTCCGGAGTTCTTAGAGCTTCATGGACATGTTCAAATGGTCTTGACAGATTTAAGCTGTAAGTCTCATATTATTATGATATATTATTATCAACTAGCAACAAAAGAAGGGTTGTCAAAACCAGGAGTGTTTTATTAAAAATGAAGCATTAAAATAGATAATTGAATAATAAAAGTGAGACAGATATATGCCAACATTTGCTATTGTTTCTGCTAGTTTGGTTTTTGTTTTGTTTTTTTTTTAACAAAAACAACCCAACCAGCCTTCAAGAGAAATAAATATTGCTTATATAATTTCTTTTAGAGTTTACTTACTGTCTAATATTGCTGATAGGATGTGTATTAAAAAGGAAATTAGTTATTTTCTGTGTTAATTCACATGTGTAGTATTTCACTTACTTTATTCTGTATACTAGTTTAGAAGAAAAACTCGTGCTTGTAACGTTGAATTTCCAGGAAATTGCATTTTGCATTCCAAATAATGAGCTTAGAAATCCACTTTCAAAACACAACCCAAGTGTTGAGTTACCTACTTTTAAACACAGTCCAATTGGGAGCTCTCAACTTTGAAAGCCGATGAAGGGCTTTTATTTGGTATTCTGATAAAATATAGTCTGGAAACATCTAGTTCCTCCAGCTTAGCTTTTTTTCTAACCCAGAAAGGTCTTACTTTTGTTTTCAAATCAACCTACTGTCTTCAGTTGGTGATAGTCTGAAACGGAAGTGCCTACTGAGAAACTTTTCCAGGGCCTTTTAGAATTTCCAAGCAAGGATTTTTTAAAGACCAGTTTTAAAAAATGCTACTTATAAGTCCACAGAAAACTTAAGAATTTTCCACACTGAGAAGTCATTATCAATTCTGAAAGTATGACCTACTTCTGAACAATTTGTGAAGGAGTTGTAAACTGCTATTCAATGGTTTTCTTAAATGTTCCTTTCGGTAGGTATATTAGTCTTTGGGGAAAGTTGTCTGAAAGATATTTTCTAGTTGAGAAGAAATAAAGGCCAAAGATTCACTTTCTAAGAGAATTTTATAATTTTGGTTACTTGGGTGTGAAAAAATATGCTCCCCATGGATTGTGGTGTGAGAAACTTCATTTGTTAGGTGTTCATGAAATGTTTTATGACCACTGATTCTCTAAATCTCCTCAATTTGTTGAAGAATAAGCAAAACCTCAAGGTGTTACTTTCCCACTTTAGTCTTTTGGATGAAAGCAACACATTCAAAGCCTAGGGACTTGTAGTGGAATATTCAGACGTTTGCTACTGTGATTATCATTTGGTCTTGTATAAAATCATTGCACAGTATTTCAAGAGTGGTGTGCTGTGTTTGAATACAAATATCAAAACTTGCTGGTTACTCTTTTTTTTTTCCCCACATGAAAACTTAAGGCTAGTTGATGGAATGTAATTGTAACTATTTCAGTTTCCTGCTACTTGGTCAAGAGCCTGCTCTTTGACCATCTCTATATCAAACCGTTAGTATACACTTTTACTTGACAGATTACGGTGTCCATGTGATACTGTGGAAGATTGTCTGAATCTAATGAAGGATTTCCATGCCAGTCAATACATTATTATGTTTGTCATTATAGTCTGGTGATTGGAAACATGACTAGTTTTTAAATTTTCATTTTCGTGGTGCCGGTGTTACTATTAATATTGTCTAAATATTTTGCTAAAAGTGAGTTTTACTAAAAGAAGTAGTGAACGGATTTACCTGTCCTTGTGCCTTCTCCTTCTCCCCACCCCCCTCTTTTCCTCTTCCTCCTCCTCCTCCCTCTTGTGCATGCATGCATGTGTGTATGCGTGTGTGTGTTTGAGCCAAGGCTCCATCCACGCAGAACAGGTACTTTACTACAGAGCCACACCCCAGCCCCTCACCTCACTGGCTGTGTCCTTGTCATGTATGCTCCACACACTATCACCAGCCCGTGACTAAGTTTCTTGCAGAGACAGAAATGTTGCCCCCTCCTCGATGGTTGATATTAATTGTTGTTTAAGATTGTGATGCAGCGTTGAACTTTTACCACAGATAATGGGGAAACGCTGCTTCTGGGGCATGGGGTAGGGGTTATCACATGCAAGTGCTCCTGGAGGAGCAGTTTCTGATGAGTCCCATAGAAAAGGAAAGTGGGTGCCCTGAGCAGCAGCTGGGGGAGTACTGTGTTGAAAACAGCCACAGTTGGGTTTGTGCAGGCTGCAGACAGTGGAGAGCCAGCTGTATTATGTTGATCAGATGGCTGCGCTCCCCTGGGTGTTTGGAATTGCCTTCTGAGGAAGATTTTATGAGCTGTGCCTTGGTTCTTCTTTACTATTTGGTTATATCTTTTGGATTGATAATTTTCCCAAGCAGCCTTCCTAAATCAGTTTCTTACTGCTGCATTAAAAAATGTTCTTTTCTTTGGTAAAAAAAGGAGGCTTTGAGAGGTGGTGGTTTCACTTCTGAGTTTTGTATGTAGGTCTCGCGCCTCCATGGTGTTTACATGGCCCACTTAAAAACGGTGGTTGATCAGGAGGAAGTCGTATTTTAAAGCTGTTAAAACTTTCAGCAGTTTTTAGATGTTTATTTTTAAATTTGTGGTGAAAAAATGTGTATATTATATTCTGTGCTTCCCTGTGTATCCTGAGTAGGAGGGTTACTGAGAAACAAGAGGAGTAACGAAAGCATAACACAAAATCTGATTCTTGGAATTCAGGGGGGTATAAATAAACTGTGTTCAGCGGGTAGCTTTTTTCTTGATGATATTCTTTTGGTTTTTTGAGATTGGGTCTCGCAGTGTTGTTTAGGCTGGCCTAGAATTCCTGGCGATCCTTCTGCCTCAGCCTCCTGAGGGATTATAGGCGTGCACTACCACACCCGGCTGAGGAAGATATTTAACCAACTTTTATTTTTTATTTATTATTTTATCTTATTTTATTTATTTATTTTTTTTTG
>RJWT010001184.1:0-22992 GCA_004365215.1 Cuniculus paca | reverse complement strand
GAGCAATTTCTTTCCCTTTTACTATATCTATTGTAACTTTTGGATCTTCTTTACTCTTTCAGTTTCTTACACTAGCGAGACAATACAGTGTTCACACATGCACATCTGATTTATTTCACTTATGAGTATGGTTTCTAGTTGCATCCGTTTATCTATAAAAGCCTCAAGTTTAGCATTCTTTATGGCTGAGTAGTATTCCATTGTATAAAAATACCACATCTTTTTTATCCATTTCTCAGTTGATGGGCATTAACCAACCTTTATTTGGTCAAATTTATTAGAAACCTATCTGAAATATTTTAGAGGTTGTTATATGTTTCTATACTCTTTCTGGAAAGCCATATGGAAGTAGCTATCAGAATTTAAAATACATAGCTTTTGATTCCACAGGCCTACTCTTGCTAATTCATCCTACATAAATAGAGGCACTGGTTAGTGTATGGAGGGGGGCATGTGTGATGTATGTACATATGCACACATGTATATTTATTGCGTTATTGCATGTGGTATCAAAGCATTGGAATCACACTTAATGACCTTCAGTCGTATGGTTTCTAGCTGCATCCATTTACCTATAAAAGCCCCAAGTTCATTTATACCCTGGAATTAGTGCATTTATACCCTGGAGTAATTAGTGCATTTATACCCTGGAATAATTAAAAATGAGCTAGGCCAGTTGAGTAGGAGAGATCCTTGTGTATACATCATATGATTTCAATTTTTACAATGTTTCTCAGTGTTGCTTTCATCATCCTATATCCCAGCCAGGCTGGCTCTGAGGTCTGGGAGTGGCAAGCAGGTTAGGGGAAAAAGTAATATGATAAAGACAGATATTGTAGGGCCAGTATTTTTATGTAAAGGGATATATTTGTGTACTTGTATATGAATGTACGAAGTATATGCATAAATATAAATATAAAAATGATCAGAATATTAGCGATTATCATAGATATTGGGATTATAGTAGTATTTTAATGTTTTTTAAGTTTCCCCTACTTGAATTTTTTTCAAGAACCTCATATTTGTATAATGTGAAAGAAAAAACTTCATGGGGGGAAACAAAAGAACAATTATGTGTAATTTTCAATGTCGCTTTGTTAGTATTCTGATATAAACCTCAGCTGTGAACCTGTGCACTACTACGGAACTGACCATAGGAATGTAGTATGGCTTATGACCTGGAAAACGCCTGTGGCTCTGTGGTCATAATTTGCATTTAAATAATAAAACTAAATGTTTCTTTTGTGTTAACTTTAAAACATTACTTATTAGTATTGAGAAAGTAAGACAGTTCAGAGCTGTGGAATTTTTGTCTATAAGCATATAGACACAAACCAAAAATATAAAGAAAAATACTAGTATATTTAGCCATATAAACATGAAAATTTCTTATGGTGCCTACCAGAAGTAAAAATTTTTAAAAATGGTGAAAATTGCCAACATAAAGGTTCTGTTGTATATTTGATCAACAAGAGAAAACAATTCTGTAGAAAATGAGTAAAGAAACATGACATGACATGATCAGGAAAAAAAATACAGATAAATATAAATAACCAATACAAACAGTAGTAATGAGTATTAAAACAACGGTTACTCAGGCTGATAAAATCAGAACAGCAACTGAGAATATATAGACTTTAAAATACAGTACACATTCTTGATCCTTGTTTGTCCTTTTCTAGGAGTTTATCTTGATTTAGCTAATTAGAAATATCTTTTTAAAAATGTGTATATAGTGATGTTTTATCGTGCAACTCTTTTTATAATGACCAAAATAAAGGGGAAACTAAGTGTATAATGATAAGAGTAAATTAAGGTGTATTTATATAATTCAGTCCTAGGTAATAATCATGATATAATAAAAATTAGTGAAGAATTCCAATAATATGTACAGAATAAGTTCCATTTCTGTAAAAATAAATTATAGAGCACTGCACAGAGAAAAATCTAGAGGGGCTATCTATAAAACATTTATGATGACTATCCCTAGATGATGGAGTGATTTTTCTTTTCTTCTCTGAGCATTGTTTTAGCATTCTATTAAAAACCACAGACTTTAATGAAATGTGCTACTAATACACAAATATGCTTGTTTTACAATATGTCATTTTTTCACTTTCTACAATGAAAGTGTATTAATTTTATAATTAGAAAAATTCACATTGGTCAGGTGATACATTAAGGAAAAGCTGAATAAACAAACAAAAATTACACGGAGCTGGTTGTGGTGGTGCACACCTATAATCCCAGCTACTTGGGAGGCTGAAGCAAGAGGATCAAAAACTCAAAAAGGCCGGCCTGGAAAACGCAGCAATTTAGAGAGACCCTGTCTCAATAAAATTAAAAGAAAAAACCAAAGGCTTGGGAAATAACTCAGTGATAGAATGTGTTCCTCGCATGCACAGGTCTTGGGTTCAATCCCTAGAATTGAAAAGAAAAAAACAAACAAAAACTACATGGAAGCCAGGCATAGTGACACACGTCTGTCAATCCCAGCTATTCAGAAGGCTGAGGCAGAGGATTACAAGTTCAAGCCTAGCCTGGACAATTTAACAAGATCCTGTATCACAATGAAAATTTAAAAAGGGCGCAAGATGCAGCTCAGGTAGTGGAGCAGTTTGGTTCAGTTTTCAATACTAAGGGTGAAACAGAACAAAACAAAACACCCACATGGAAATCATATGCAAAAGAGTTCTTCAGTGTTAACAGGGGAAGAGGAGGGGCAAGGTGCTGAACATTTATTAGGCACTAACTGTGTGCCAGTCTTGCACATACATTATTTCAACCTAGCATTTATTTACTAATTTAGCAAAAATACATTGGACATCTGTTACTCTGTTACGGTGACTGTAAACAATTACCTTTAAAAACAAGGAAATAGTCTTAGAAATCTGCCCTTTGAAATCAACAGCTAGGTCAGTGGAAAGCCAGGGATTTAAATCCAGTTAGAATTATCAGGATCCTCTCAATTTACTGCTGCTATGAAGCTCAAATGGCTGATCTAATAGTGGTCACTAGGTCGTCAGTAGGAAGAACAGAATCTAAAAGATCACACATCCTAATTCCAAGAGAAGTCCAGAGGGTTGGGGACCGCATTGCTCATCTCTAGCCCAAGCAGGTGGTGTCTCCCTTCAAAAGCAGGCTTGGCATTTCCTGGCTACCTCCTAGCTACCTCCTAGCTGTGTCGGGTGTGTTTTCTCCAGTTCTTTGCGAGTCCCTTTGAGTTTTTAAGCTGTGCAAGTGGTCATCTAGCTAAAGGCTCCTTTTGTATCGCTTGGTTTCACATCTTCTCCTATGAGATTTAAGGTAGCTTGAGAGTGCTTTTCCTCTCAATCGAACAGTGGTGTTCCCTGCAGTTAAAGGGCAGAGCTGAACATAGAAAGGCTAGAACCCCTAATTACGTGCAAAACATTTTCAGTGGAGTCTGTTGGCACCCACACAAACATCAGATCAAGATTTAGAAGCCTCACAGCACTACATCTCAGAAATCTTACTCAACATTCAGCAGAATATTCCTGAAACACTGAGCCCAAACCAGAGAGGAAACTTCTCATCTTGCAGAAGGCTCTTGGTTCTTTGAATTCTGTTAAGGAATGGGGCAAAGAGAATTTGAATTGTAGGGAGACAAATAGAAGCATGTGGTCTGGTAGAGGGATATAGAGGCCTGTATTAAAAATGGAAACTGTTGGACTTGAAAATGTGGTTAATGGGATAGGAAGTGGGTGTGTAGTGAGGTTAGTGTGCAGAATCCAGTACTAAAGGCAGTCAGGCCCTCCTGCTTTCTACAATGTATGTGTGGGTATTTAAGTTTTCTTCTTGTCATTCCTTCCACCTAGCTTCTGAGTTGGTTTTCTAATAAAAGCCAAGACTGTTGTTTCATCGAGGTTTCCCACAGGTTGCAAGATTCATTTTGGTGTCTAATTTCAGAGGTTGCTTTCTTGATCACCTTACCTCTCCTCATTTTTCAGTATTTGTCCTTGCTCACTGAGACGTGTGTTCTAATGTTCACTATCTTCTCATCGATCTTTCATCTTAAGATCTACATCCAGTATCTTTATTCCTGGTCAGAAACAATGAAAGTAATATATTTATTTACTGATTTATTCATTCAGACACCACGTTTGGTACTTTATGCCACATTATCAAAGGATCATAAAGCAATGAAATGCAAACCTCTTGTCCTCACAGATCATACAGTTTAACTGGAAAATGGACTCCTGCTGAGGCCATACTGTTAGGCTGAGGTGTGAAGAAAGTATGGAGAGGCAGTGGACTCGTGTGTGGTGGATGGTTCTCAGGGAGCACTGGAGAGAGGAAAATGGCCAGGAGGGTCTGGTGGCCAGGGGTGGCCTGGGGGCCCGTGGCTGCTGTCCAGCAAGGGTTGCCTGTGTGTGCATTTCTTCCTCATGCTGCCCCTCAAACACTGCCCTTTTGCTTCCTCTTTTTCCCCTTTATATTCTGCCCTTAAGAAATGTCCCTCTCGTGGCCTTTCCTTCTCCTTCAAACTCGGTTTGACACAGTTGCCCCTCTTTTGAGCATTTTGAATTGACCCTGCCTGGTTCTGTGGCTTGAGTTCAGCACAGAGGACATTTCCTCTTCGTCTCTTATTAAAAAAAAAATTTATATGGATCGGTGTAGCCTAAAATGTTGGTCTGAATTAAAAACTAGAGTAATTTGGAGGATAAATGTGTTCTTTGCAGAGGATTCTCTCATGACTGACTTTTAGGAGCTTGCAGATAATGGTTTTGTCATGTTCTGGTTTGCAACTGTAAGGATGAGTGAGTGGTCTGGGTTGAACCCTGGACTCTGACAGTGTAGGTTAACTGAGGTGGTTCAGGCTCCACAACACTTTAAAAATCAACATTATTTTTTTGAGCCATCTTAGGTTCACTGCAAAACAGATCAGAAAGGGCTGAGGATCTAGCTCAGCGGTCTAAGCGCCTGCCCGGCAAGCGCAACATCGTGAGTTCAATCCCCAGTGCCACAAAAAAACAAAAAAACAGATCAGAAGAATGAAGAGCTCCTGTATATCCCGTCCCCACACAGGTATAACCTGTTGCTGTTCCACCCCACGGTGGCACCTGGTTACAATCAAGTCTACACTGATACTTCATTATCACCCAGAGTGCATGGTTGATATTAGGGTCACTCAGTGTTGAATATTCTATGGGCTTGGACAAATATATGATAGACATCTGCCTGTAGAAATATGTAATTTAGGATATCCATCATTGTAATAGTAGCATATAGTAGTAGTAATACTATCATACACACATTTATTTTTTAATTTTAAAAATGTCCTGTCAATTTTCTCAAGTTACAAGGTTATAGTGCATGGAAGTATTTATTGATATCAGGAGTTGAGAGGGAGATGGCTGATTATTAAAGGAAAAAATGGAAAAAGTGCTACCTTTGAAATTAAGGTAAGATACTTGGAAGTTATTGGCAAGGTGTGTTGGTTTATAAATCTCACCTTTCAGGAGCTTATCTTTTGTGTACAATGAGATAAACTGTTACATAGTGTTTAATGGGCCTGTGAGTCACAAGGCACGCAGGTCCAGGATCTTTCCTCCAGTTTCCTGTCTACCTTTCAAAAACAAGATTCAGGCACCGCTCAATGTCTTTTGAGCACTGACTACACCAGACACTGTAATGAAGACTAAGTGCTGACGATACAGAGGGCTGTGAGCTGTGTCCGCATCCTCCAGGACCTCGAGTCTGGCAGGGCGAGCAGTGCAGGAACTCTCATGCAGGGAGTGTGCCCTTGGGGAACACAGTATCTGTGGGTAGCAGCCAGGAGGCACTGAGAATTGTGCTGAGGGTGGCAGCGGTATGGGCCAGACAAACTTTGTAAGACGTGACATTAGGCTAATCCGAGGTAACCGGCTATTTAACAGCAGTGATAATACCCAGTTCGTCTGCTTTGATGGCACTTGAACCATCACGTGGATAACAGGGTATGTATTTTGGGGTGATATGTGGTTGGACAGAGAAAAAGAAAGTCATTGGAGACTTGGGAAAGCTAGGTTTTTCATTTGGAATCCAGCTGTTACAGCCAGAAGGAGCCAGCACCCATTCTTTCAACCTCTCCTCAGTACAGTAAGGGTTTCTTAGATTCTGGTTGGGTACATTTCACAGCATCAAGCCTGCCCCAAGAAGTCTGGAGGGGCTCAGAAACTTGCTTAGTGATATTATAGAGCTTTTATCAAGAGCATGTGCAAAGCTCTGGGCTTTGCTATTCAATATTTGTGGGATTAAGTTTGACTTTGTAGCCTCAAATAAGTTATTTAACTTTTCTGAATTCAATTTTGTCTTCTTTAAAATGGAAATAAATAAGCTGGGTGTGGTGGTATATGCCTGCAATCCCAGTACTCTGGAAGGCTGAGGCAAGAGGATCTTACATTGGAGCCCAGTCTTAGCAACTGAGACCCTGTTTCAAAAAAGGGACTGAGGATATAGCTCAATGTGAAAGCCCTGAGTTAAATTCTCTGTACCACAATAAACAACTAAATAAACGAAAAGTAAAAATCTTTATCTAATGGAATTATTCTACAGATCTTAACGGGATAATATGTAAAATGCCTGTGACATTAGTGGTCTTTGAATAACTACATCATGTTACTTAAAAAGGAGACATGCCCTTATTCTCATCCCTGTGGGATCTTTTGCTGACAGCAACTATATAATCCCATAAATTGATGAAATAGAAGAGATTGGTTTAAAAAAAATCTGGCTGAAAACACTCATCCTTTATTGAAGTTTAAAAAGCATGTAAAATTTTTTCTAATTATAGTTCTTGAACTCATAGTTTCCTTATATTTTGGTCTTTTGATAGTTTTAATCTATTATCTTTCCTGGTTTTTTTTATTATTATTATTTGCATCAGTGGAACAAAATGTATTTTGAATGTTTTCAGATTTCTGTATGTACCTAAAATATTAACATACCATGGTTGGTTTCTCCATCAAGGCCTGTACCTCAGATGTTGAGAGACTGGGGCTGGGAATTAGGGCATGGCAGACTTGTTGGGGAAGTGGGTATGACCTGGTAATTACAGATCCCAGGATGCTTGAGCAGAACAGTTCCAGTTCTCATCCCAAAGCTTTGCGTGCAGATTTCTCCCCAAGAATTTAAGCAGGTTTTCCGTAGAACAGCACTGACCTGACACTGTCCTGGGGAGGAAAAAATACTGAAGGACAGGGAACCTTTTGTTCTCATGTTCTTTCATGGTAGTTCTCATCCTGTACAGTACTTATTTTCCTACTCATACTTGGTCAGAACTCACTCTGCAGACCGTGTTACTTCTCCTACCTTTAGTAAATATAAACCTTGCTACCATTTGCACTCGTCCTGACCAATTCTTTGCTCAAGACAGAACCTAGAAACCACCTGAAAAAGCAGACTGTGGCATGCACTCCAAAACCCTGTAACAACATGGTATTTTGTAAACTATTTCATTTCTTTCAGGAATAGCCTAACTATCCAGGTATTTCTTCTGCCTCAGTTTATATCACATCCAACGCTTTTAGTTGCTTTTTGTAATTGTTACATTTTATTTGGGGAGGGGCAGTACCAGGAATCAAACTAGGACCTTGCTCTTACCAGGCAGGCACTTGTGCCATGAGCTACCTTTCCTGCCCTACATTTCTAATTAGCAAAATTTTTCCAGAACGATTTATATTGTGGGATGACATTTTGCTACCACATATTCAAAATAGAGTAAACCTTCAAATGTGTAATTCTGAGATCAACAAAGAAAGTTTTTAGGAAACATTTCTGTGGGCCGAGTAACATACTCATGCATTTTATTTATAACTGATTGCTTCGAAAAGAATTGCACGTTTCTTGTCCTGTCTGTACTTCCAGTGCCAAATGTTTCTGTAGCAGTGACCTTAGTCAAGGTTGTAGTCTCCAAAATAGGTCTCATTTTCTAAACCCAGCTGAAAAATGATTTTGCAGTAGCACTGTACAAAAACCCCCCTGTAATTTAACACAAGTTGTACCCCATTCTAAAAACTGTTAATGCTGATAATAGATAGCCTTTCCATCTACTGTCTGTTACTCTGTACCTGGGAAGATGGGTGCTAATTTTCCAAAGTGAGCAGGCAAGCTGCACTGCCTGTCTTTCCAAGAGTCTTGAAGTGTTTTAGAGAACACATTTCCCAAATTCACGCTATGACATCAGATCCTTGTTTCCTTTGGTGGGGCATAATTTTTTCCTATTGTTACTTATTTGAGACAGGATCTGGCTGTATTGCTCAGTCTGGTCTTGAACCTGTGGGCTCAATCAGTTGTCCTGCCTCAGCCTTTCAGTATCTAGGACTATGGGCATGAGCTACCACACCTAGGTAGGCTTTTCTTTTCTTTCTTTGTTGTTTTTTTTTTTTTAGAAAACAATCATTAAGGATAAAGTCACCAATGTTTGTTTACTGATGTATAATCAAAATGAGTTTTAGTCTGTTTTTTTTCTTGGCAAAATAATTTGTATTTTTCTTTCCTTTCGACTGGGCAAATTAAAGGCATCCTATTTGAGGTCCTTCAGGCCAAGAGAAATACCTGGAATTTCTCATGTAGGAATTGTTATAGACCCCAAAAGTAAAAGCTAAAATTGACAGAGTTCTTTCAAAGACAAATATTAGTTCCTTGACAGACTGGTGCTTTGTCCCAGAAACCATGTGTGGCCCTATGTGATGACTCCCAGCTGTGCTCTGTGGACAGTGGGAGTGGATGCATCCTGTTGCAGTGGGGGGAAGTGCTGCTTTGCCAACTGAGTTGTCCCCACTAATGGGCTGAGAGGTGGTTGATGCTTTTGAGGATTTTTTGTTCAGTTGGGGGCCTGAATTCTGCAAAGTGACGAACTGGTGTTTGGTGCATCAGTATCAAGTGTTAGGACAGATGCAGAGCAAAATGAAACATCACCCTGGACCTGAGGTGCACATACAGTGTTGAACACTGTTTTTGGTACTGGTAGAAACCAGGGGACACCTGGTCAAGCTTGGGGAGTTGAAAATCTAATTGGCAAATCGTCTAAGACTCAGCTTTTAAAACCAATTTTTCAGACTGGCTTCACTGGAAAAAGAACCTACCGGTCCATGTGTTAAAAAACCCAGGCACACCACCCTCTGGATGCTCACACAGTTTGCCACTGGTTGCTTCTTGTTTTTCTCTTTGTGTTTGTCATATCTTTGTCCTTGCAGTGGCAAGACAACCTCAACAGTCCCAGCCTGACTTTTGTTCAGCTGTGAGTCCTGCAGGACACGGCCTCTTTCCAGAGTGGTGTGGATAAGAGTCATGGGACCTGACTTGCTTGGTCCTTGTGCCTGTCCTGGGAACATCTGACAAACAGGAGGTACTTATTTCCTGGGCACAGTTCATGATCCACTCCTTGAGCTGGGATGGGAATCAGAGAGGGGAACAGGTAGACACATGGGAAACTGTTACGAGAAGGGGTCGAGTAGACACGGAGCAGCAAGAACAACTGGGCTGCATCACTGCAGACAGGACTGATCCAAGAGGAGAAACAAAATGACACGGAATAGCAGTATCTCTGTATACAACATGGCATTACTGTGCCATAGGTTTTGAGAGGAGGCCATGAGCAAGGACTGGAGTCCTTGAGGCATTACATCTTGGTAGAGCAAATGGATATAAATTTGGCTGGTTTGGCTTTCCCAAGAAGCTAACGAGGGAATGCCTGGTGCCAGAACTGATGATGTCCACCCCAACCTGTGTCCCCCCAATGGAACAGTACAACACCACGTAACAGACCTAGCCCTCAAGGCTGACACAGGAATCCAGACACTACACTTTTGGCTTACAGAAAAAACCCACATTCTATTCTGAAAAGCTGGGGAATTGTTCAACAACAGTACGTAAGTAAGTAGCATGTGGTACAAATGCATGTGAAAATGGTTTCTAACCATCCAGTTGTGTTTACATTTCAGTAAACAGTTACTGAGCAGCTGCTCATTGAAATACTTTAGGTTTTTTAAATGAGATATACTAGGCTACGAGATTGTTTATAGCGTGAACTCAGCCATCTGTAGATAACTTAGAACACAAAAGCCTTGAAGAAAATACATCAAAAAGATATGTGGTTGCCTCTGTTCTTTATACTTACCTGTATTTTCAAACAAAAGGCTGCATAGCTCTGAACTGGCAAAATCAAGAGATTGCTTTTGAAACATGAGGCACCAATCTTCTGCAGGAATGGGACATCGAGTGCCACTATTCTGGACATCAAAGCAGCAGTCACTTACAGGGGGCTTGAGTGCCCAACAAGACCCTGTCCATGTCTGCACACACAGGAGCAGGGCAAGTCCCACTGGTGTGGGAACTCATCTGTCCTTGATCGTCTCCAGAAGCCCGCCTCCTTGGTGTGGGTCCAGTCGTTGCTTTCCCCCTGGAGTTTCTGCGGGACCTCCTTCCATGGCCCTCATGTACATCCTCCTGTCTGCCTCTCCCCCTCTAGTGAGGCTCTGGCTCCTGAGCCCATTCTTTTCTCCACTGCATTTTCTTTTGGCAAACCCTCAGGCCCGTTTCTGCCATAGCCTGCCTCCTTCATCGAGCTTCTTTAACTTGAAATTATACCAGGATCACCTTTCATAGTTTGCAGTGCACTCTTCTGTGTCTCACCTGGTACCTTGCGATACAGCCAGATGATGTCATAGTCCCTGTTTAAAAGCGGGAGGAGAGGAGTTCAGAGATTTTAATTTGCCCAGAAGTCAGAAACCCAGGTTTGCTGACTCTGGATTCACTTTGCTTTCTGTCGCCTCAGCGATGTTTCACACCTGAGATTGCACAGCCAGCTTCAGCAGGGGTACCTGATCCTTCACCGAGAATCACTTGTAGCCGCCCTCATATCCTGGTGAGACTTGCCTGTCTTCAGCTAAGGGCTGTGGCACAGCCTGTAAGCCCAGCACCGAGGGTGGCTGAAGTGGGAGGATTGCAAGTTCGAGCCCGGGCTGAGCAACTTAGCAAGACCCTATCTTAAAATGTAAAACAACAAAAATAATAAGGGATGGGCATGTAGCTCAGCGGTAGAGTGCCCCTAGCTTCCATCCGCAGTACAGCTTCCCTGCCAAACAGAAAGACCTTAACCATCTGAAGACTGCTTCTCAGGGACAATTCAACCAGCTCACTTCAAGCTCCTTAACCACCTTCCTCCTGCAGCTTTTCTTTGAAATGCTGAATTCTAAGCCCAGTGCCTTCCACAGATGTCATTGTTAATAGGATTCTGTAATTTTAAGTGTTCTATACTTTATGATTTGAATCAGTCCACGCTTAGTATCTAATTTTGGCACATTTTTTTCTCCTTACACAGTAAATTCTTGGAAAGTGACAGGTGTGTGCTTTCTATTTTTAAAAGTCGATTTTTCTCCTAGAGGAAGTTCAGTAAGTGCTGAGGGACTGACCAGCCAAACCCAAGGAAATAAACTAACCCATCCTCAAGGCACGTTTTCATAGCATTTCTGGAAATAATTATGAGATTAAATTTTCCTGAAAAATTACTGAAACATCTGTTTCTTCAAAATTAAGTTGGAACTATTAATAGCCTTGGGCATCCTTATCCAGCAAAATCATTTGCCATTCCAGGACCCTCAACTGTGGGATTTCCTTTCCTCCGCAAGTGTGTGTTTCATAGCTGCACTCACCAGGAATCCTCTGTTTACACAGTGCACAGTCACTTCAGACAGCAGCTGCCATCCTCCTGGTTGCCTTTTATTCAGAATGCAGACCTTTACCAGTCTTCCCTGATCCAAAGAGTGTGCGTGAACTGGGTGGTGGTGTAGGGCTGTAGTCCCAGCTGTGCCAGAGGCTGAGGCAGAAGGATCACTGGAGCCCAGCAGCCAGGCAGCACAGAACAGGATTACCCAGCAGTCCTTTAACCCACCAGATTACCCATACTGCAGGGCAGGAACTGCCTTTCTCTTTCTGTGTGTCTCAGACCCCAGCACTCCCAGTGTGCATTGGCTGAGTTATATCTTCAAGAAAAAAGTAAGATAGGAAATGAAGTGCCCATCGTTACAAAGAGTTCACTTTCACCATGAAACTGGCCCTTGGAGATAGGACAGCAGGATTAGAAGTTTAGATGAAATGTCTTTCATCACTAGCCCAGGAACTTAGGTGGGCCCTCTACTGACTCGTAGAAGGAAGGAAATGCTTTGCTTTGCACTGGAAAATGTTTTGCCTCCTTCCTTCCCTACCTCCCACCCCAGCCCAGCTGATGTAAGAAGAAGGACTTTTCCTGCCTTCCATACATTCTTCCTTATCTGTTCTTGGAAACTATTTTTCTCCTCAAAGTTGTCCTTGGAGTGACCCTGAGCTTAATTTATAGTGCTGTGCACACCCCAGGGTTGACCCTTTCTGAAAAACATTCTTAAAGCAGTACTGAAGGAGAACAAGGAACAACCTTTCTAATTGAGAATTATTTGTATCATGTCCACTGAATAAATGCATAATCATTTCCCCACTGTCTTATGCATGATAACCTGTGTTGTAAGACTGAACTTATCACACAGTGATAGATTTTTTTTTCCATTTTTTTTTTAAGAATTACACATTTGGCTCTTTTAAAAACAAATGTTACCTTCGGCCCATAAAATCATATGCTTGATCTTCTGGTTTCAGTTGTTTCCCAGTGTAGAACGAGTCATCGCTGCAGTTTCACAGCATAGTGCTCGCTGTAAGACAGTGAAGATGGTTGAGAACAATCATGTGTACAGCTTATAAATTCATGTGTATTAATGAGCAGTGTTTCAACACTTACTGGCACTTTATGTAAGAGTTAAGTGAGAGAAAATGGAATCCACTGTTGCTGCTCTCAGTGAGGGATTAAATGTATTCACTGGTGTTAACAGTGGCTCCAAAGAATCTTGGAAAGGCTAAGGAAGTGGCCGGAGGGTGGAGACTTGGGATAATCTATCCTGATCTCTCTGGCCCTGGTCATTAGTTTGAGAACTGTACCGTTTAGCTCCTCTGCCTGAGCACACTGTGGTCCCCATCCAGGGGACACAGACATTGGGCACCTCACCTGAGTAATGCCAATGGTAATGGTGTGAGGCTGCAAACAACAGACACACAATGTTTAGAAATAATAAGGGACCCTAACCCAACCCGGAGGTGAGGGGTGCTTGAAAGGGCCCTGAGGGAGAAGCCAAGGCCAGGCTGGAAGGTGTGTTACGCTGGTGTGGGCTGGCGAGAGAGGGGAGTCACATGGGAACCCTGAGGTTCATTGAGAGGACAGAGACAAGGCCAGGGGGACCCAGGACCTGTTGATGGCACATGGGCTGTGTGGGAGTCACCTAGGGATTTTTCCTAATGACAATGGAAAGTGGTTTTTTTTTCTTAGTTCAGACATAATAGCAAATAGAGATTTGTAAACCATTTGTGTTTTAAACAGCATTTATAGTTTGGAGAAGAGGAAAGAGGAAACCATCTGGTTTATCAGGGATCTTTTTTTGCTGTTAAAAATAGTCCATTTCTAGAAAGTATAGAGGTTGATTTATGCATCCAGACCTGCTGGCAGCTAGGCCCCACCTGGAAAAATTAATCTAAAATGAAGAGTTGACTATGTTTTAATATTATTAAGTGTCCTTACATACTATAAGTGACATGTAATGAGAAGATATACATTCGAGGCCAGGGATCCAGTTTATTTGTGTGAGACTGAGCTAAAATCTGCCTTCATATTTATACAGCACTGTAGCGTGCTGTGATGTTTTTCATGACAAGGCATGTAACTGGGCATATATTCCTACATCCAGTTTATAGTTAAAACAAGCTAAGAAACATTGACATGACAGCAGAACACACCCACTCATAAATTCCTCCCTTGTAAGTGGCGGGTTCTGGGTTTAAGCATAAAGTTCCCAAGGACTTTACCGACTGAAGGGGAAGACATAAAACATGTCTAGGTAAGGTTTAAACATGGAGAGTGCTACCGGGTGTGCGGGGGACCTTTTGTAATGGGAGAGGAGGCGAAGGGGATGCCAGTGGCAGTAAGGGAACTAAGAAAGTTAAGCAAGGCTCCTGAAGGAGTCTATTTAGGCAATTTTCCCTGGGCTGATCCTTCCCTCTGGGCCACTTAAATTACAAAGAGGTAATGGTGTCTTCCTCTTATGGAATTCAATCGTCTGTTAAGTAGCTGCCTAAACTATTTCTGGTGTTACCATTCATGTTGCAGGCACACATCTCCAAGGCCACAGTGATACAGAGTATATGATATAGGGATCATATAGGACCTCCAAATAAGAGAAATACAACTCTCAACCTGCTAGGTGTGTGATACGCCGAGTCCATGTTCTCTAAAATCAAAGAATGAATTCTAGGAACAGCGGAGGTTAAGAGAAGTATTAATATTGAGAGAAAGATGCTTCCTAAGAGAGTTTGAAGAGGGTCCCAACGGGGTGGCCCCAGGGACCCCACTTCTCAAACGAGTTTTAGAGAGCAAAGCCACAAGGTTTATAAGGTGGACCAAAACTATAATCAACTAATAGGATTATAGTTGCTTAGGTAACATTGATCCAATGGGGAGCCACAAGGTGGGTGTGAGGTGGGACAACACCACGGTCGACTAATAAGATTACAAGTATCATCACTTAGGTAATGTTGATTAGGTGGGGAAGCAGGTCACTTAGCAAGTGTACAGGGAAGGGGCAAGGACTTTTTCTTGAAAGGTGGGGTGGGAGGTTTTGGTTCCCCACCCAAGTGATTGCTGCCTGTTTAAAATATCAACCACCAATGTTCATCCCTAGGGGAAGTATATAGGCACGGTCATTTCTCTGTCTGGAGACCTGCCCTTCAACAAGTGCACCTCCAGCCACAGCTGTCTTCTGCACTGACCTTTTCCAAAGGCCTAGTCCTGTCTGACTGCCTATGAGCTTTCTTAAATAACTTCGCTGACCATAGTAGTAGAGGTAGACTGGTCTGCCCATGAGCTAACCATTAATCACACCCCACCCCAAAGCTTCAGACCTCTTCCCCGTGTGTTTAAGTCAGTCCCTGCACTAACCAGAGGACAGGGACCGTGTTTTCTTGTGATGCTTTCTGACCACCAGCTCTGTTCCAGCTGCAACATGACAGATTCTTCCATAGAAAAGAAACAACAGTGTGACATGTATTTTGCCCTGCAGTATTTTCTTATATTCCGCAGTGAGTACAGGCACTTTGCCCTTCTGTGTGGAAAATGATTCGTTGGGCAGCCAAGTTCATAGTTGTAAACTTTAAACAATAAAGAAATTTCTTTCTTGAGTGGAAAAAATATAGTGAAAGAAGAAAGACTCTTAGAGACATTAAAGACCCATCTGATAGTGGAAGACCGGAAAATGTTAAATTATTCAGAAGTTTCCTGATAACTGGTGAATAAATGCATGATGGAACCTTTAGAATTTGGCAAGGCCTTCTAGATAAGCCATTAAACAAATGCATCATGTACCTTCAAAAATTTTTTGGAGAAATTCTTATTCTAATAAATTGGATGATGGCTAAACTCAAATGCGAGCTATGAATGAAAATATTATAATACCCTAATTAAAGTGAATTATTTTTCCCAGAGCATTTGGCTTATATTAAAAAAAAGATATTTTGAGGCAAATCAGAGGATTAATCCTTGAAAGTAGGATATTGGTGTGTAGAATGTGCTCACTACCCCCAGGCAAATGCTGTGTGGGTTGAGCTACATTTGGTGATCACAAACCCTTCTTCACGAATGATTTTCTTGTTGTTTGAGGAATGTGTGTAGTCTCCAGCATTTACTGGCCAAAGTGATTTCTCAAAGATACTGTGGTCTGGCAAAGTCACATCTCGCTCATTAGGTTTGGAGTATGTTTTAAATAGTTACGTTTGATTATGTTTGTTGTCTTGAAGTATGTGAAGAAAATGTGCCTGTTTCAAGCCACAAGAACAAGGGAAATTTTTTATGTTTGATTGTGGTTAGTCTGTTTTCTGTTCTTCCTGGAGAGAAAATGCTTAGAAAAAAAAGTCATGAGTTTCAGGGTCCCTCCCATAAAAATCAGAAGCTAGGCACGGAATAACAGGAAAAAGTCTTTTCATTCTGAAGGAATATACTTGGAAAAGGCAAAATGTTCATTGCCTAAACAAGTGGCTACATACTTCAAAAGAAATTCATGAAAATTTGAGTAAGAGAAATAATGAAGCTGGCCCACAGGAGAAACCTTCACACGACTTTTCCTCTTCTGTGGTATAGTAAAGACCTGGGGGGCATTTAATGGCAACTAATACAGGATTACAGAGTGCTTATACCAGGCAGACTTGAGTAATTAACTGCTTTCCCCTCAATTTTAATTTTTTTTGTTTTGGTACCAGAGATCAAACTCTGGACCTCACGCTCACCAGGCAAGTGCTTGAGCCACTGAGCTAAATCCCCAGCCCCTTTTCCTCTCAATTTTAACTATCAGTTTTTTAGTTCTCTGAATATTGTCTATACTGGTACATAATATCACTCATTGTTTGGCACTTAATTTTTTTTTTCTTCCGTAGTCTATTGCAAAGAACGACTTTTGCAGGAAAAAAAGAGACAAACTATGCATGTAACCACTCTTGAGTTGTGTGTTAAGTGACTCTGGAGAGACAGAAACCAGCCAGAAAATGAGTTCTAGCCAGAGTGTTCCAGACAGGCTTTGAGGAGGAAGGAAATTAAATCTGAGAACTCTGAAGAATGAGTAGATTTAGGAAAGGATTATGGAAGACTTTTAGATAACCATCGTTTGTCTTGAGTAAAGATATGGCTGAGATGTTCTCTGGTAATGTTTTATTTTTATCCTCTGAATGCTTTTCTCGGAACGTAACTCATTTCTTTTCGCACACTGATTTTTTTTCATAGCCTTCTGTTTCTAAGGTTGATGACAATTCTCCTGCAACTCACTGGAGATTTTGTGGGGTGAAACCCAAAAGGGTCACCTGCGTGTGCTTGTTGTGGATAGCATATTTTCATTGGGTCATTTACTGTGGCTTAATTGGGGAGGTCCCGAGAGGGCCCTGAGATGTAGAGGCCCCACCTGCCTCCACAGTCCTCCAGCATTTCACTTTACTTGGGACAAAGATGAGATGGCTGGTTGTAGGAAGAGGTGTTCTGTGCCAACCATCACACCAGTCACTTCCATGATGTTGAATGCAGGTGGCCCTGTTGTCCTTGCTTTTTCCCTATGTCACCATTTTCCACACTGCAAAGATTGGTTGATTCTCAAGTGAGTATGGGTCGGGGGTGCAGTCATCAAATCCCAGGAGAGCAGGTTTATCTCTAACTCCTGCCTCCTTGTGCTCCTTGCATTTTCTTATCTGTGTCCCTGCCTCCACCTCTGTCCCAGATGTCTTCCATGTAATAATGACATGTTTACTTTAAGACAAAGCAGGAAAACACACACACTACTAAATAGGCACTGGATTCTCTGGAAGGACTTAGAATTTGATTCTCTTGCCTTGCACCCTGGTACTGTCTGCTTGATAGAGTAGTAGCAGCAATTGTAAGGATTTCCTATTCTGCTTCTACCAGAGAGGCAGTAAAACCTCATTTTCAAAAGAGTTTTCAGTCCTTGTTCAAGAGAACATTATAGTGCATATAAACACTACCTTCTGTTTATTTTAGTGAGAGAGAACATGCTTCGGTCAGACAGGCAGAGAGCCCTGTGGATGCAGCCTGGATTGTTCCCTGCTGATTCTGTCCTGTAATGAGTCCAAGTCCTTCCTCACCTGTGTGGATTCCAAGGCAGCAGTTAAAGGAAAGAGTACATTAAAAACCTATCGGAAAAACAATCTAACTACATCCTTTGGTCTCTGCTTCAGTAAGTGTGGTTCAGTCTTTGGGTCAGTCTTACTTGTCCCATCCTGCAGGTGGGGTACATAGAGTCTGTTCCCCCTGACATCCTAGGAGGACCACCTCAGCTCCCCACCCCTGCCTGGGCCAAAGAGGAGGATGCAGTATCCCTGGTCAGTTAGAAACACGGTGCCAGTGTTGGTGCTGTGGCTCTTCCTGTCTGATGACCAAGGCAGCATTCACACAACTACGCTCAGCAGAAGTAAGGGTGGTCTTGACATTTTGCCACTCAAACCAGTTGGCTTCCTGTCTTGTAGAGCACAAAGCTGTTAGGAAAAATACGTGTACTGAAAACCACTGCCACGTATTACAGGAGTGTGAGATAACTAGAAACAATACACAAAATGAGGTGCTGGAGTGTCGTGATGAGAGTGTTTATATGAGATAAAAGAAGAGGAAAACTTACTCAGTTAAAGAAAATCTGAATTATCTTTTAAAGAAGATAAGCAAAAGTCCATGAAAATCTTAGTCTCCCCCTCCTTCCTCCTGCGGCTCATTCTCCAGTCACCCTGGGGGTCCAGCAGTGTGTTCACGCAAGGCATATCACGTGCCCAGCAGTGAGTCCTTCAGTCCACAGTGCTGAACTGGAAGACTGCTTTTCTCCTGGGTCTACAGGAAAGCTGCCTTTCAGACCCAGCCTTCTCTGTCTTTGGGTTGTGCCAACTTTATTGGCTTATCTGGGTTAATTACATGATTAAATGTTTTACCATATGGGCTTATTGTTTCAACATTTTCCACTTGTTAGCTGTATCAAAGTTTATAGTATTTTCCATTTATTGTGTTCCTGCAAAACTAATTTATTTTTAATGACTTATAAAATACATTTGTAATGTAATAGGGATTACTATTTTTTTAAAATCCTTGCCTGTTTAAGAAAAACCTATTGCATTTTCAAAATTAGTTTCTTCAGCCTACTGTGGAGACTGTGCAATATACAGAAATTTTATGACTGTCTCGGGGGAACTTGATAATTTAAATGTAAATTCTGACCAGTTACAGTGACTTTGATTCCACCTGGTATTTGGTATTTCTTTTCCCTTTTGGTAAATCCTAAGCAGAAGAATGGGTAGGCAGTAAACCCTAGAAAACAAGGTGGTAGGAAGTTTACTAGCTTACAGATTTAGAATTTTTAAGAGTGTTTAGAAATTAACAGAAGTGGGTTTTTTTATTTGTTTGTTTTTTCCCCCTCCTGTAGTTAGGGAAAGCTGCCGAATGTTTAATAGTGACTTAGTGGGTTGGTTCATTGAATTCATTTGTCAAATACTATGGCTTTGCTACTGCATATCCTGTACTAGTCTAGGTCCCAGGGGATAAAGTGGGGAGAGGCAGACAGACAGACTAGGTCCCATGGTCATGTCTTGCATTCTAGGATGGGAGAAAGCAAATGAAGTGTGTCAGGTACAGTATAGCAAGGGCAGTGGAGGTAAGTGCAGCTGGGGAAGGAGGTTAGGCAGTGATGGCAAACCTTTTAGAGCTTTCAGGGATAACAAACAGCCAGCTTCAGCACACGTGCCATAGGTTCACCACCACTGGCATTAGAATGAAGTGGCACTGTGCTGGATGATGAGAGGGGAGCCCTTGCTAAGATATTTGCACCAAGGGTACGGGTAGGGTTGTTCCAGACAAAGGGACTATCAAATGTGAACATGTGAAAGAGAAGCATGTGTGAGACACTTTCGAAGCAGAAAAGAGAGTGAGGTCCAACTAGCCAGGGGCAGACTACGAGCTGGGCCAAGGTAAGGACTTTTAGAGGCATTGAGGCAAAGGAGCAAAATAATCAGATTTCTGTCCATGGAGAATGGCTTGGGTTGAGGGTGGAGAGCTGATGGGTGGAGAGCCCAGCCCCCCAGGAGACTGTGCTGATTGCTGGTTGGTGGCTCACAGCAGAAAGGCAGGGGTGGTGAGTAGTTGCCTTGGGGCATGTTCTGCGTGCAGAGCCCAGAGATTGGACGCAGCCCTGGATGCAGGATGAGAGTGGAGCTAGAGTTAACAGCAGGGTTTGGGGCTGAGGCACCATGGGCATGGAGGTGCCACTCGCTGAGATGCAGAAATAAGGGTAGGAGTTGGTTGGAGGGAAAAGCGGAACTCCAGATTTTTGTGAGGTGTTTGCTCTTTGAGATGCTCATTAGAGATCTAATTGGGGTTGCTGATTATGCAGATTGTGGACAAGCAGGGTTCTCTAGGGTGGTGAAGAACCCTGGGGCAAAACAGGTGGCCAGGACCCCTGCAGGAGGCAGAGCTAGTGTGGCTTAATGTGATGGTGCTGTGCTTCAAAGGAGATGATGACTTTACGGAGCAAGTAGGAACAGAGGTCTGGAGTGAGTGAGGAGGGATGTGGTCCTACCCCACCACCTGCCTAGAGAGGAAAATCTTGACAGGGCTGCAAGAGAAGCGTTGCTTCACAATGACATTTAGGATTTAATTAGTGTGAAAAGATCACAGAAAGGCTGAGCAGAGAGATCTGGTTTTTGCCAATGACAGATCATGACTTCTGAGACTCCTGAGAAAGATTTGGGACTCTGGGACAGGTTAGGAGATCTTTGAAGGCAACTAAACAGGGCTGGGGCTTGGAATCCTTGTAGCAACTGGATTACATGGGGGTGGACGGTCTGATAGGATTAATCCTCCTTCCTAAAACATATTCGTGAATAAACTTTTTCTGTCAAAAGATGGTAAATATTTTAGGCTTTGCAGGTCATACCATCTCCGTCAAACTCAGATCTGCCCTTTCGGCATGAACACAGCTGTAAGTGACGCAGAACCGAAGGGTCATGGCCCTATCCCAAGAGAACTGATTAAACAAGCAGGAGGCAGGCAGATTCGCCCGAGGGTCCTGGTTTTTCAGTCCCAGGCTAGTAGACAGTTTGTAGTCGGTTGGGAAGAAGAGGAGGCTTTTGAGATTCCTAGTTCTGGCCCCATACTGGTGAGGTGTCTGTCGTCCTCTGGGGGAAGCAGGCCTTTCCATCCCTCCTCCTCCGGGCAGGAGCTTTTGGAAAGTGGCTTCACGAAGGAGACAGGTCATCTTGTGCCTACCAGTCAGGAACTTCCCCTGTCTCCACAGCACAGGGGGAGGAAGTAGATTTCAGATGTAAAACAGGAGGCCACGAAGTTACAGAAAAGAAAACGGCTTGGCAATCACGATGGTAAAATACACGAAATAACTATGAAGATTTGAAGGTTATTGGGAGTTTTAATGAATAAAGGCACTTTCTTTCTTTGAGCTGGACCACAGAATCTCAGTCTGTTCCAAGGCCTGGGTGTTTTCAGTGAATGTACTATTTCCTTAACTCCATGGAAAGTAGATCTGTCAAGCACTCTTATAAATACTCACAATTTGAGAATGTAATGTTATATAAAAATTCTTAAATTGCAAGTGCTGTATTAGTCATTTTTAATGGTTATTTACTCTAATGAATTGTATACTTAGACTTTGAGCAATAAGGTTGATTTTGCCTGTCCGTCCATGTATTCTTTTCTATTTAGTGTATTTTTGCATAATTATTTCATATTAGAGTATTTTATTTCTTTATTTTGTGTGTGTGTGTGTTTTTGAGACAGGGTCTCGCTGTGCAGTTCAGGCTGGCCTTGAACTCACTTTGTATTCCAGGCTGGTCTCAAACTCTCACCAGCCCTCCTGCCTCAGCCTCCCAAGTGCGGGGATTTCAAGCGTGCACTACCACACCCAGCATGGTTCTTTATATCTCAGCATCGACTGGTGGGAGAGGTGGGTGTGGAAGTCCCCAGTGTAGAACTGAAAAAGGACACACGGTGGTTGCATGCGTCAGAAATCAGCCCTGGCCTGGGAGTTAGGGTTGGGGGGTGCGTTACTCTGAGATGGCCAGGGAGCCTGGTCGCAATCATACAGAATTAGTAGTCCTGTGACAACAGGCAGATTTGGGGTTCAGGGACTGTGGGATGCAGGTGGTGAGCTGGGCATTCAAACAAGAAAGCTGAGTATACATTACACAGATGCCTATGAAATCTCTTAAAGAGAAAAAAAGTCACTTTTTTCAAAGTCAGCACTTTACTGGGGTCTACTTGAGGACCCATTTTCTGAGGCAGACTTTTGATCAGGGCAGGGCGGTCTTGGTGGCTAGACCGACCTCGTGCAGACTGGGTAAAAGCAGAGACTGCTTGCTGGGCAGTCCCAGGAGTTTCACCCACCTCTTCCAAGAGTGAACTCGGGCCTCAGGCTCTTCGTTTGTAAAGCAGGGAGCTGGATTAGGCGGTCTCAAGAGGGCTCTCCAGGTCTAAAGTGGCTGTCTGTCCTACAGCACTGCATATCATAAAGATATAATGGAATTTACAGTTATGGTGACGAACTTAAAAACACTGCTGCTGAACAAGCGAAGATTGTCTGTGTTTAGTTGATGGGGTTTAACCATATAAGGTACTTAGAGATAGACATTAAACAATTTTTTTTCTAAAGTGAAACATGAATAAAATTGTGTATTTTCTCCACATCATTCTTGCTGCTCTTATAACAATTGGTCATTTCTTGGTGTGATAATTTGCCCGTAGATCTTACCAGGCTCAACCATCCTTGCTGTGTGTCTACAAAGAATATTAAACTGTGTTCCCTTTCATCTCACGGCAACAGCTCTGCTGTGTCGCAGCTGCACTTCATTTCCACTTTGCATTAGGGAATACAAAACTGAGCCGTGTTTAAGCAACTTAGTGTCAATCAGAGTCCAGAATCCATTTTCCCAGGCTGAGAAAAAGGTAAATAAATTGGATCTAGTGAGAAGTCTGAATATTAGGATGTGGCCATCATTGTCTCTTTCAACAGAACTCCATGAAGAGGGCAGGCAATCCCTGAGGCACTGCACGGGTCACTGGGCGCGCTGCCTTATTACACAACATCAGCATAATCCACTCTCTGGGTCCTTTGTGGGGCAGTGCGTCTTGGCTGGCCTGTTCTCCTGCTCCAGCTGCTGCCCCGCCAGCTGATTCTGCTGCTCCTTAGCCTCTTTCATGCCTGATTCCCATGAACAGGACCTGGCTTCGGTAAACAAGCTGACCCTTCTGCGGGCAGAATCTCAATTCGTAGTTAGCCCCAGGCTGCGTCGTCAAGGGTTCTAGGGTGCTAAAGCTGCCTGGTGCTACCTAGGAAAATGCTAAAGGAGGGAAGTTCCCAGGATGCAATGCTGTCATCACAC
>RJWT010001183.1:0-51111 GCA_004365215.1 Cuniculus paca | reverse complement strand
TGAAAGAAATTTATAGGTATTTGAATGTTCTTACTTTTATGAAAGCTAATAAACCACTTAGACGATCTTAGTAGTTTATTAGTTTAAAATAAAAATCTAAAATAGAGCTATTTCATTAATACAGTACATTGTACTATATTAGACTTCCTCATTTATATTTTGAAGTTTTATTAATAGCTTTATTTAATGCCTTGACATTTAGAAAAACCCGCTCTTTCGATTACTTTCAAGGAAAATAGGAATATCAGGATTTCAGGGTATTGATTATTTAAAACATATCACATATATTATTCAGATGAAATATAAATAGGACTTGAGTTTTACTATGTACAAATTTTAAAGGAGAGATCTAGGTTATGGTGACCTTAAAGAAAATTAGACTAAGAAATAAGCATAAAATGATACATCAAAATGGAAAGATGTGGAAAAAGCAAATAGTAGGAAAATAACAGAAAAAAAGAGCTAAACAGTAGAGATACTCTAGTTAAGTTCTAGAAAATAAAGGACCAAACCTAAACATTCTAAAGATGTTAGCTGTAGAGAAAAATAAGTAGAAAAACAAGGTGATAGAAGGAAACTGGACTAGATTCAGAAAAGTATTTATGGGGCCCACCGTGAACTAGAAACAACAATCAAAAAGAATTCTTTTAAATCTCTGGATTCCCAAAATATTCAGGAGAATTTGTGGCTTCCACGTTTTCTTTTTCACTATACTGCGCTTTGCTGTGCCCACTGTTTCAAATTGTAGAAAATGTGAAGCCCCATTTAAAAGGAAAAATCATAAGATGGCTGCATTTCTATCAAAATAGCTTTATTATTACCTGTGAGAAAATCTGAAGTGGAGAAAAAATTGAGAGATTTTGGAAAATCCTGAGCTGATAATCTCGTAAAAAATATAAAATGCTTTTAACATCAAGACTCTCAGTATGGCTGAAATGGAATAAAAGTGGAATACCTCTTTTACTGAAAGATTTTTTTTTTTACTATAGCAGCTAATAGTACCCTGGTATAATATAGCAAGACCACTGAAATACAAATACTATAACATTTCTGTTTTTAAAAATTATTTAATTGTTATGAGTATGAAACCCAAAGTGTTTATTTTTACCTCTATAACTGTATGTTCATTATATATTCCTTTATCCTACTTATATGCTACACAAGGTATAGTACTTGAAATGGTTTTCTATGCAATTATGCTCGACATGACCTAAATCTATTCATTTCTCTTGAGAATTTATGTATTTAATAATCATGAAAAGGCAGTATTACTGTGGGCTTCATTAGTCTCCTATCTGCAGAAATATTTATTAGTAGAGAAAGTAACCATATGTTCCTGACATCGGCAGATAGTTCTACTTAAATTCACTTATTTTTAATTCAGTTAACAGAAACTCAAAAGATACTTTAACAATACTATGTTGATGATAGCATTGCATATAAGTTAGTAAAACATGCGAACTTGTATCAGCTTTTTCTTCATATGTATTGGGTAATTAGAGTGCTGATGCCTGACTGAAAGCCATAAGTCATTACAAAATGAAGCATAGTCAGCACTAGGACGAGCAAGGGCCACCTTGCCTCGAATGGAACCATTAATGTAATAGCCTATCACTCAAGCTAATAAAATCAGCTCTTACTCTGTTCTGCTTCTGAACATTGGACTTCCAGACCCACGTTTTCAATAGCTACGTCACAATTGTACCATTGTCTAGTTGATATGTGAATGAAAAGAGCAAAATTGATTTGGTCACTCTCTACAGAGCACTTTGAAAATTCACTTAACTCTTTTTCAGATCTTCCGAACAGAGCATTTATCCTGTACTTGTTATCTTTTTTTTTCATTTGTTAGGCATCTTATTCTTCAGTTACAATTCTTATAATTCAGATATGTAACTATTTAGTTAACTAGACAATTTGTTAATCCTCATTATTTGATCTCTGGGCTATTTACTTGTAACTTTAACAGCACTTTTGATGAATACATACACTTAAAACAATTGTTTGCCTTTTAAATTAAAGGAGTTTTAGAAAAAGCAACAAATGTTCTATATCTTGTTAGTGTCACTGTCTATAAATTTGTGTTGTTACATTTTTAATTTTTGAACACAAATTATTAGGAAAAAATACAGAAATTTGCAAAAGTGTCTCTTTTAAAATAATTACTAGCTATAATTTTTTAGGGTTTACTTTATAGAAATGTATAACTATTGGGTAATGTATATATCATTTATGCATGTGCACAGTGAAAATTTAGTGGAGGTTTTCTGTGTGCTAAGCACTATTTTCTGGACTAGGAGTATGACAGTAAGCAACACAGATAAAAATGTTTTCTGGTCCTCACAATGCTGCCATTCTTGTGGATAGCAAACAGAATAAAGAATGAGCATATCTAGAGTGGATTGAAAAGTATTATGAAAAAAATAAAATAGGTGCAGATTATTAGCTGTGCTGTTATAAATAAGGAAAGTTTTATTGAGATAGTGATAGTTGAACAAGCACATAAAGAGAGGTGAGGTTAGAAACCCTGCAGCTGTCTAGGCAAAGAGGAAAAAATCACTTGCAAAAGTGTCTGAGGAAAGACTGACTGGTAGCAAAAATAAGAATAAAGGAAATAATGCAGCTGGAATGGATTGGAGGGGGAGAGCTGTAGGAGAATTACAACTATAGACAACGGGATGTCACAATTATTCTGAATTTTTAATCCTTGTATGATGGAAAGCTTTCCAAAGGATTTTTCCTGAATGTGTAGTACTGAAATATTTTGAAGAGAGATGATGGTATCTGATTTTTCTGAAATTTTGTCCATTTTTCTATTTTGGTAATCAGTTTTTTTTCGTGACTTAATGTTTCCTTTGAAAATTAAGAAAATTATCTTTTCATACATATTAAATATAATTTCCTCCCGGACTTTGATTCACTTTTTGATTTTATATATAGTATTCTTGACTAAATTTGTTTTTCTTTTCTTTGTAACTTCTGGGTTTTGCATTCTATTTTGAAATATTTTACAAGTTTCATAAACTTTGTAGTATTTTTATGGTTCCATATTCCACACTAAAATTTTGATACATTTAAAATTTGTTTTCGTATAAAGAGTAAGGTAAGGGTGTAGATTTACTTTTTTCTTTGAATAGCTAGCCAGTTGTTTCTATTCCATTTATTTAAATTATATTTCTATTATCATAATCAAATCTGAATGTTTATTTGTGTCAAACTCACACTAATCTCTTATTCTTTCATCATGCCTCCTTCAGTATCAAGCTATTTTAATTATTCTGCCACTGTAATCTGTTTTACTATATGATAGGATTAGTTGCTTCTCTTCTGCCAAAGGATACTTCTAACCACTTTTGAAAACTTATTTGTTACCCTACCAACTTTATTATCACTTTAAATTTTAAAAATTATTTTGACTTCAAATGTAAATTATTATTAAATTTATAGACAATTTTGATAATTCATGGACAAATTTGACAATTTTGAGTTCAATATTTTTGTACTCTATAATGTACTTATCCAAGTGTATGGTAGTTTTTATCATTTACTTATTTTTTCCTTAGTAGAGTTTTAAGGTTTGCTTTTGTGAGTCCTACCCATTTATTAACTTACATTTATTTTACAACTACATGCGCATAAGTACTTCCTGAGTATTAATTAGATCAGTAATAGAATAGAGAAAAGAAAATATTAAACATTCAGCTGCCATCAAACTCCTTTATTAACTTGCTTCATAGATGGTGGGCTGTTGCTTAAATATCTAAATTATGAATTCCTAACATACAACATTTCCTTGTGTTTCTGCTAGTGGCAATTTGTACAATAGCCAAAAGGTAAGGGAAGAACAGATTTTTCATGGTTTCAGAGGTAGGTGTACCTGAAATGAGCATCCTATGTACATAAAATGAGTAAGTTATAAAAATAAAATATGTTAGGTAGGATAATCATCTATAATGTTAACAATCCAATTGCTTGTCATGTAGAGGAAGGTTGTGCTTTAATTAAGCAATAAGACATGACAGAGTGTGAGTTATGGAGTAATAATTCTTGTCTAGTATATTGTTAGACATGAGGCCGAGGGCCAGGTGTCACTGCGTATACCATGCATAAATTATTATCCTGTAATTCAACTCTCAAAAATTATAGAATAATTCTCAAATATTTTTTCAAATAGTTTTGCTAAATAAGAAGTGTAAGTTAAATATATTTCTTAAATTCTAAATTAAAGGATATGTGCTATAATACAGTAGGATCAAGATGCTAAGAAAAGCATTTACTTTGAGGGGAAAAACAGCAAACATGCCTTAATAATTGATCATTCCCTATATAGTAGTGGTAGAGAGGAGAATGTTAGAAAGATGATACATTAATTTGACTTTTTCCCATTGATTAGAATAAAATGGTGGAAGCTAAATTTTGAAACATTTTTAAACGGGTCCTTTTTGGCCTTTTCCTTTACCGAGAAGTACTATCAAATAATTCTAACATAAATCTTTTCGAGAGAAAAAAAATACATCTCCCTGAGAAAACTTGGCAAGGGGTGGAGCAATTTTACAGAATTTGGTGTCATTTTAAAATCAACGTGATTTGTAATCCTAACGCTTTCTCCTGTAACATACCATTTTGAAGGTCCTCTTTTGTAAGGACATTAAAACAGATTTCTTATCACAAGAAAACACATTGTTTGAAATACTCCTTTTTTAAGAAAGAAAACTCATTTCTGCCCATTCAAAAGAAAAATGTTTGAGGGCAAGTATGTGACTGCAATAAAGAGAAAGTCTCTACTTGCTTTTCATCTGCAGAACACTCTGGATAGTAGTGTTTCAAAAGACAGTTTCTTTTTTAAAGTCATTATATTTTTGTGCTCTTATTGCCAGTATTGTATACTTTTAGGAGGGTTGATGTGTTAACAAGTTCAGCTTCTTTTGTGATTATTTCAAGATGAAAGTTGTATGGCAACATTAGGCCATTTTATCTCAAGCTCTCTTTTAACTTAACACACTTTATCAACAAATTTGACCTCTTCCTGTAAGAATGATAAGTAGTTACAGCTTAATTGACAAATCAAATAGTCCTTAACAAAGTGTTTTGAAAGGAGTCCTCATATACCTCCCTTCCCCAAAATATGTCTTTTAATATCTTATCATGGGGCCACTAATAATGTGTTCTTTTGTTAATATTTGTCTCTCCAGACCTCCCTTGTTAAAATAACCCCCTCAACCCAGTAACACAGAACCTAGTTATCAGTTATTAATTTTTTAGCAGAGCTCCATTTGCCTATGCGCTTTAGTGCATATAGAGAGAAAATAGATATGAGAAAGGTGTGCTGTCTTGGACACAAAAAGTAAAAGTTTCCAGCCATGAAACTCATGTGAGAATTTTCTGGGAGTGGCAAATCCTTAGCTGCTGGCACAAAGTGGCTTGAAAGCACACTTTGCTTGTGGTCAAAAGTGCCAGATTCTCAAGAGAAGGGGGCAGAACTATGAGTTCTCCAGTCAAGCATGGACCATGATTTATTTAGTGCCTAGGATACTGTGTCAGTACCTGTAGAATGATCCTTAGAGGACCATCGTATAAAGTCACCCAGTAGGCTTACAATAGGACTCAGCATGCCACAGGGTAAGAGCAGAGCACCTCTAGACTTTTAGAAAAGGGCCATGAATCACTTTGTTTTCATTTCTACATGAACATGTTCTTAACTCAGAGCTATATCTATAGAGAGATAACTATTAAAAATAGTTGAACATAAAATCATTTGTGAAAATAATCATTTCGTCAGTCGACTGCTTGTTTAAACTGTCACCATGTTTAAATTTCAGCTATTCATACTACACAGTAGGAAATCAAGGTAGCATTTGATAGGTTTATGTTTATTAGGAGAAATTACTAACTTTCATTTTATGAAAATCTCAATGCGAGAGATTTAGCATCGTTACCTTGTAGATGTTAACAACGGTGCTGTGAGATTAGGGTTAATTTAGAGATTGATGAAAGAAAGCTCATAGAGGTCCTTAGTAAGTGTGCAGTAGATCTAATCTTTCAACCCAAGAGTGTGATTTGAAAATCAAAATTATTTGCAGTGAACCATATTGTTTCCTTCTTAAGTGACAGTTAGGATAATTTTTAAATTGCATTTAACAATTATTGAGAACTTAAGAAGGGGTACAAATTCTGCCTGCCATCTTTTCAGTCTTAGACCCAGAACTATTTCTGCCATGGCCCATTCCGGGAAACTCTTCTTACAGTGTTTTCAGACACCTTCTTTCTGCTCCAGAGCCAATTACATATTTTCATAAAAGCAGCAGCAGAGAGGAAGCCATGGAGTAATCAGCAGGAACACCGACCTTGTCACTTCAAGGAGTAACAGTAATTTCTACGGAATAGATCCCGTGATTATAGGCAGAGAACAGGAACTGTCTTTACTTCACCCGGAATTAGTTTTATGCCATGTAGATTAATTGCTGTCACACACTGTTGTGTGATGTGGGGGGCTGTGATTGAGTACTTCTGTCATGATCTTTGGAGGAACCGAGAGGAAAATACTGACCTGTAAATTAAGGACAGAGAGAAAAGAAGACATAGAGCCAATGTCAGAACTTTTCTATGTGTGCCTGAGCCACTGCTTCCTGCCAGCTGCACCTATGTGTCTTTGTCATTCATCACCTTGACTCTTAACCCTAGATTCCCAACATCACTTTCCTGCTTATTATTTCACACTTTTCACTCCATTTTCTCTTTTTAAAGTTCATAGCTTAAAAGTAGCAGCTCAGATGCCAATTCCTAATTATACTAAAATTCATAATTTAAAAGTAGCTGCTCAGATGCCTAGTCCTATTCTTATCTACTGAAGGCCGTTGTTTTTATATTCTTAATCTCATGTTGCCACTCAGCTATGATTCTCTTCAGCACAACAGCTTAGAGGAAAGAATACAAGTCTTAATTTCTAACAAGGATATTTCTTTTTACTATATTTGGATTTAAATGGAATACAGGCATTAGTCAAGAAATATTTATTATTTTACACAACAATGGTATCCTCTTACATTTTGGAGTAAGTTAACAATGTAACTCGTTTTATATTCTTGTACTGCTATACATATAGCACAAAGCAGAAAGTAAAATTATAAGAGAACAAGAAAATAAAATCAATAGTTGCGAGAAATTTCTATTTTTGCTTCCAAATTAGAAAAACAAAATTAGATCTTTTAAAATCATAACGCATTAATGTGACCAAAGGGGACAAAAAAATACTGAAAAAAAAACCAAGAAGCCAAAAATAGCTCAGTGGCAATTTAATAACTGACAAGACCTATTCCATCTGCTGGAACGAGTTTAAAACCTTTACCTGCTGCCACTCATACCATAGAGATTTAGAGCTCATAGCTGAAACCAAGTACTGGATGCAGAAGTATGTGACTATAATTCATCAGCAAATACATTTCTCTACTTCATAAGTGTTATATTATTTGTTTAAAAGAAATAAGAATTCTCACATTTCGAAGTATAAAAAATAGACACAAAAGGCAGAAAAGAACTAAAATTTCACATGCTCAAATAGCATTAGGACACCTGAAGGTAATCAGATCTGCACCTGGTACTCAGAGAACCATAGGTCAGGTGTTCTTCACACAGACAGACTTTAAAAGTGAGGAAGTTGGTTGGAATCCCATATTAGCAGGCGCTGTCAAAACATAAAAGAGAAAAATATCTCTCCCATGAAAGCAAGAGTAGAGGCAACCTATGCCATTGTATCCTTATCTCTTGGATTCCCCTCCCAGCTCTCTCCATAATTCAAAACAGGCAGGCAGCAGGCTGTGCAGATGGAGACGCACCAGCTAGAGTCCACATGGAGCATTATAGATCTGGCTAGTTGTCTAGTTAACAATCAGCTATTTTTGGATAATACCCATAGTTGTTTTGCAAAAATGAAAAAAAAATAAATTTCTCTTGAGTTCAGTTTATAAAAATATTTACATAGGTTGGTGCTGGGCTTCATCTATTTTTCTCAGATTTAGACTTTGCTAATTATTCAAACTGACTTCCTTTGCTGTCTACTATAGAGTCACCATTGAAATCTTACTGTGAGTCATTTTAGTGGAATATTACATAACCTTAGGTCCCTAAAGAAGTGTTTTAGGCATTGATTGTTATTCGCATGTAATTTTGTTTGTTTTATACTTTGAAATAGCAGATGGCAGAGTGGCTTAGAGACTTCCTTACGTGTGGTACCAACACACGGTACTGGGTACAGTGGAGGCACCATGTAAGTAAATGAACATCAAAATGATGTGCTGGGATTCCTTAGCCAATAGCCAACACTGGGGAGAACTCTCCAAGTAACATAACTTAGGAGTTTAATGAGACTTGGTTCGTTTACGTGGTGAAACATGCAAGGAAAAAAGCAACTAAGTGTGACAAGTATGATCCTTTCAAAATACATTTTATAAACATAGTCTTGTTGGTAGATATTAGAGTTATATTTTGATCCATGTGTCAGTTGACTATTCATGAATTTTCACTGTACTATCTAAACCAACAGTCACAGTGGCACATTTGACAAAAGCAAAGTTGAAGTAATCTGTGATTTTGACAAAATAGAAAAATACATAGTGAAGAAAACATTATAACGTTTATGTAGGTCCAGCACTTTGGAACTAGCACCATAGTCCAGCACTCTGTTCTATATCCCAGTCACACACACACACACACACACACACACACACACATTTCCACATAATCCTTGATGTGAAGTTGCTCATAGTATAATAGGGAGGAGACAGGCACAAAATAACCAGTGTTTACAAGGAAAGTACAAAGAACATGATCTAGATATTTCAATATAAAGAAGTAGTAATTTGGATGAAAAGTGAAGGAATGTTTCATCGACAAGAATGTGAAATGCATCTTCAAAAGATAGGTAACATTTTATGGTGAGAAAAAGAGGAATGTTTCAAGAGGAAGTCCGGTTAACATAGGAATGATGGAGCGGATATATTAAAGATGTTCATAAAAGTTACTAGTCAGGATGGGACATAAGGATTATTCCTGGGAGGTGACAGGAGGAGATGTACTGTAGTATAACCTGGAGGGCCATGAATCACACGTAGGGGGGTTCAATATTAGCAATGCTTACAAATCTGCTTGGATTTATTTTGGCAATATTACCCGATTGCTGTCCTTATTTTAATAAGTGAAAAGCAATTTAATTATGTGATCTCCGGTGCCCTGTCACCCAGTCCCTGCAGCTGAGAGAGGCGTTTCTTGGGAATTATGTGATGATTTACCAAAAATCTAAATAATCTTCCTTAAGTGTCTCTGTGCTGGAGGACTTGACCAATGACCAAGAAGTAACGCTCTTCTAATTTCACAGATCAGGAAAGGCAAGTAAATAGGTGTAAAGCTATCCAAAACATAGGGTAACTGGGGAGAACACTTGTTTCTGTCTTTCCTGTATCCTTTCTTTAACCAATTCTCTTCTACCTAATCTCCCTAGTGAAGCAAAGGAAATGTTATCTCCCTTCTTACCTAGCAGCCTAAATAAGGAAAAAAAGCAACTATGAACAGAGGGGCAGTTTCATTTTGGTTTGGCTCATAATTGATAAATTTCATTATTATTTCTTTAGTAAATGATTCAATTGAATCTTTGTGTTTTTCTTCTCATCAAAGCAATGTAGCTTATCACTCTGTATTCTAGAAAAATGAAATAACTGAAGCTTATAAGGCAGGTGCTGTTAGCAGGGTAAAATTGTATGCCATGTACTTCAAGGTGGCCTGTGCAGGCAACAGGAGTAATAGGAATGATTAAACCCTGTCGGATGGGGTTAGGTTTTTAGAGCTTTCCTGCCTCATGACAGGTTGTGACAGTCAAGTGGCACTGAAGCAGAACAAACTACGATGGCAGTTTGCTGTGAGCAGTGCCACTGTCAAAACTGCTGTACAAAAGCAAATGTTAGGGATAACAACCAGCAAAGTTTGCAACCTGACTACTAAAATACTGATGGTCAAAATGTCTTCCCAAGTAAACTCAGGGTTAGTCTCCTTTCTAGAGTATTCTGCTGCCCTGTGTAGGACTGCTAGGCCTTCTTGTGTCTGGTTCTTGACAACTTTCAATATTGTGACAATGAATCTTTCTTTGGCAAAGTATTAACTAATCCTCATCAACGCACACAGTGTACTAATGTTCATACCCTAGCATGCAGTCCGTGTGCAATTTATCATGTTTTGTGTTTTGAGCGATAATATGCAATCTGTAAAGAGAAACCCCGTCCATGTGTGAAATCTAGTTCCAATTATGTGACTGTAAGAATAGGTTATCACACAGACGTAAACCTGCCATCACAAATAGGGTGAAATACTTCACACCCAAAGCGAAAACAGTGAACTTTGCATTGTCACTACTTTCTGAAAAGTTCAAAAATTTTTTCTTTACACCCATGTGGTTTCACAGGTTTTTATTAGAAGCCACAATAGATGCTTTTCACTAGCAGTAAATGAAAAACCTTTCAACATTGTAATAACATGGGGAGAACTTCTCAGCCTCTGTCATCCTACGGGAATTTCCCATTGAGTTTCCATAGGTTGTAGGCAATGAGGCGGCTGCCTACAGTGTTCTGTCATCAGCGGACCCAATTTGAGCACTGCACTGTGGTATTTTTCATGTTTAGGAAAGTCAGAAGAAAGGGTGATATTCAAGTCTGCAATCTTCAGGGTGCTAGGAGTCTTACCTCTGAAGAGGTCAGATTGTCTAGGTGTGACACACACTAGAAATTCTTTTCAGATCTAAAAATCAATTTTTCTCTCGGAGAAAGCTATGTGAAAGGTTTTATGCATGCATTGTTATAAGCTTTAACTAAGTGGAGTGCTCAGCACTACTATGGTTAGAGTAAGCAAAAGGATTGTCACTGCCATCTAATTAGTAAAACTAGCTACTGTTAATTTATCAAATATTTGTTAAATGTATAATGGCCTACACATACTTATATGCTCCAAAGAATTCTCGAGACCTATGATTTAGAAGTTTCATCTTCCTTACCCGCAGCTGAAGAGGCAAACAAAATCATTCTACTTTACAGTTTGAATGGAGAACATATTTTTTAAAAGAGTAGTAAATTAGCTTGTGCTGGAAGCATCTATTTTCTTGACTTCATCACTGCCAACTTCCTGTTTTCTTTGATCAATGATTTGCAAGCTACTATTATTATTTATGTGTACTACAATTACGACCAGTGACACCTCCCCTTCTCCAGCCTTAAGCCACAAATAAGAAAGGAATAAATGCTGTTTATTGTGACAGTCTGCCTTTTGTCTGTGGAACAATGACAAACTGCACCAGTGACAGCTCACCACAGTCTTTACTACTGCTTCCCACCTCACTTCTCAAGTGTTCTCTGGAATATGACAATAGATGGACTTGAATAAAAATGCTTAGTGAGAGTCTGTTGCATTCATTTCCCTCCCACAGAGTTCCTCTGGGGACATATGTTGGATGAGGAATGCAAGGCCCAGCAATATGAGGATGTTTGAAAATTTTTGTAAATTTTTAGAGAGAGTGGAAGGCAACTTCTTAGCTTCTTTAACAAGGCTCTCTAGCCACTTATGTGCTACACTTTGTAAGTGCATTTAATTATAAAATCACACAGTCTGTATATAATGGGAAGAGGAAATGCAGTTCAGAGTCATTTAGGAATCTTTGAAAAGATTTCCATTTTCCAAGTCTGGAAACTTTTAGTGCAGCAGCTGTTGCACAGAATGATTGGGAGGACCAAACTGAGGTTTTCCAAAGGACTTGCACGAATTAGTGTATTAAACTGATATGTTCACTGGATAATAGCACCTTATGGAACAGAACAGAACAGCACAGAATAGATTAATAGATAGAGGAATCACAATGGTTTTTGTGTATCCATCTTTGAGTTACATGAAGGTTTATAAATATTTGACCAGCAGCCTGCTTCTTTCTAATGTCACTATGAAAGATTACTAGAAACCAGCACCTAAATCTGAACTCACAAGAGATTGCTTTGAGGGACTTGAAGTTCTGTTTCCTCTTATTTTGCAGTAGTTCCCAAAGTAAATGTTCACCAACCCCTGTAATCCCACACTTTCAGAAATACATGTTTACAAACTAACTGTATTTTGTATCAAATTTATTTTAGGAGACATTAAAAAATCAATACCAATTATTTCCTTGTTTAAAAAAACTCTCTTAACTTTCAAAAATTGTTTAAATGTTTTGTCTTGTTTTAATTTTTTGAAATAAAATCTTTTTTAAAAAGCCCAGAAATAGTCAAAATACAATGTAGCCATTTGAAATCCTTTGCAGTTCTTGCAAAGCAGTTATAAGTGGAAAGCACAGAAGATATTAAAAGAAAGCTGATGAATCCAGTCAAAGTAAGAATTTTAAAAATAAGAAAATGAAACATTTTGTAACATTATTAGTTTACTCGAGGTCCTGGTGGAACCAAATCCATCATGTGACAGTAAATGTAAATAAATTTTCCAATACAGCCCAAGACCTTCATACTGAAATGAAAAAAACCAACTGCTTATAAAGAAACATTTGAAGTAAAGTTTTCAAAATATTTGAAAACATGAGGATAAACGAAAAGTGCCTGGTAAATTTAAAACAAACTGAAAGTTTAAATTCCTTGTCAATATCTTCATGTAAGTAAGATTCAGTTATAATCATTACACAGAACAAAGTATCGCAGAGGTGGAAAGCTTTCTGTTCACAAAGATGAAGAATTAGAAATTTTTGCACAAACTCATCATAGCTTTGTAATATACATAAGTCAAAAATTCCCAGAAATACAATTGAATGATACCAAATGATTACAGTGACTTGGTTTGCAAAATTCTCAGTTATAATTGTGTAGAATTTAAAACACCAGAATGTGTATAATACAATCTACAGATATATATGTATGTATGTGTGTATATACATACATGTGACAAAAAGGAGATAGGTAAAATGATATTTAATGAACTTATATCCTAGGTTTGCCTGTGGATTCATGTAATTTTCATATCAATGTCTTATAGATGAGAAAACAAATGCACTGGGTGCACAGGTAACTCGCTCGAGGACACTTGACCAGAAAGTAGCAAAGCAGGATTTAACACAGAAGGTCTGGTTCTGGGGCCTATTGTCTTAAGACTCTTAAGCATCATTCTGTCTACAAAGAATGTACATACAGATTGTAAAAAGTAAAGCCATAATATTTGTTGAAGCTAATGAATTTCAAAACATAAAGATTATCACACTATATTCTCTGATGATAATCCAGTAAAACCAAAAGTAACAAAATAATCCTTCTCCATAAAACAACAACAAAACCAAACAACACACGAAAAAAATCTGGATCAAAAAATAGATTCCGCAAATTAAGATTAAAAATTATTTAGCAAATAAATCTGCCCTAATTATTTTTAATACATGACACTTTTGCTCACTACTCTATTGTTTTAAAATTGCTAATGAATTTCTGAATATTCTCCCTAATTCTCTTAATTTGCACTAATCAAGTCACTTAAGTATATCTATGTTGAATTTAATACACTGCAATTGGATAATTTCCCACTGTTAACACAGAATTACCTTTGTAAGTACATATTATCTGTAGTTTAATTTCTCTTAAATTGAATGCACTATGGTATGAGAGTGGAATGTGTGATGGAAAAACTTCAATCAATTCCACTCCAGAAATGATTTTAGAGCTTGAAAGGAGGGAACAGGTCCTTCTAGTCCCTATGAAGAAGTTTGATGAGTAAAATACTTAAATTTGACCAACTAGTAGTTTTGCCTTTGTGAGTTACCTGCCTGTAATTATCTAATATCTTTCTGTTCCCCGCAAAAAACCTACGATTGATGGTTATTCTATTTGACATTTTACTAAATTGTTTACCCTAGGCCTTAATATATGTCAATTACTGTACTGTCTTTGATTCTTTTCTTCCATTCCTCTCTCTCTGCTTCTCTTTCTCATATATATATATATTGTGTGTGTGTGTGTGTGTGTGTATATATATATATATATACAATATACAATTTTGGAACCTTATTTTAAAGTATCCTCACCATCATATTCTAGTAAATTTATGCATTGAAAATATATCCATAATTCTAAGACTACTTCTAAAACTGAACGTGTTTTCTAAAAATATATCATACTCATTTAATTTTATCACTTACACTTACATTTGAAGGAATCTTTATAGTCTGTATATATATATATGAGAGAAAGGAATATTGTATATATGTGTGTGTATATGCAGCTATATACATATAAAACATTGAATAATTATTCACACTGAATATTTATTTTAGTAAGTCTGTCCTATAAACTATCATTCACAGATTATTTAGTTGTTCATACTTTAATCAAGTCACTTGAAATATCCCTACATTATCAGTTGTTTATCAAGGCGTACGTTCACTGTTTTATTGATCATTTATTTTTACTATCAATTATACTAAGCTAGTTGGGAAAAAAAACCTCATCATTATCAGTCTTACAGTGTATTATCATTGTCATGGTTATTGATGGCTAAAGTAAAAAATGTGTTCATGCAGAGGAGATGAATCATCTCCCATAACTGCCAAATAAAATAAATAAGTTAGACTAGTGACATTTAGGAATGAAGTCCAACATAAAAAAACGTGTACGATAGAACAGGCTAGTTTGGTCACATGCATCTTGCATGTGGCAACAAAATAAGCACTAGTTCACTATTAAAATAAAATGCCACTGTTCACTATTAAAATAAAATGGATAAATAATTAACATTTTCTGAAGGCTTTGTCATTAATAATGAACATAATAGGAAAAAATGATAATTTTGAAGCCTTATTTTAAAGTATCCTTCTGACCACCATATTCTGGTAAATTTATACATTGAAAATATATCCATAATTCTAAGACTACTACTAAAACTGAACTTTTTTTAAAAAAAATATCATATTCACTTAATTTTATCACTTACACTTACATTTGAAGGAATCTTTAGAGTCTATATATGATTTGCTAAATGTTTTCAATTACATGCTCCTTCTTGTCAAGAATTCCTATGCATCAGGTAGATGTGCTATATATTCAGGTTGTAAGTAAGATTAAAGATTATCTATTTTAAAATGTCTAGCACATTCCCTGGCACACAGGGCTTAAAACGTAAAGCAAGCATGTACTTGTCCAATTTGTGGCATAGTGAATAAAAATCACTCATTATGTTAAATATCAGTTCAGGAAAATATTCCAGGTCATAACAATTCTTCATAATAATATTTTTTATTGTCAAGTTGTACAGATCACTTGTCAGTCCACTTGAGTTCATAAGATGATAAATTCTCACAACAATTCTTACTTACCAGCACATGTAAAGAATATGAGCCCTTCCATTAGTAGAACAATAAAGTTTTCCTTGCAGAATACAAAAGTAAAAGAAGCACCCCCTGGAAAATACTTCCTGGGTCATTTCAAAGAGATGTGGGAGGTGAAATGTCTTACAGTCTAATGGGCGCAATTTGCAAGGATAGAATTCAAGTGGTTAGTAGTAGACCTAGAGTTCATAATTCTGGCCATCTCTCCTTCACTGACAAGCATGTAATAGCACAGGGTTAAAAACTTGAACAAATGAATGATACAAAGGTCCTGGATTATTCACATATTTACTTGTATGCCACCTAAATTCCTCTCCACTCCCAATTCCTCACCTGCACTCCAAATAGTTTCTTGTGGCATTGATATATAATGCATCATCCTGTCAGTTAGAAAAGATCAGCATGAATAGAACATGTCAGGTTTGAAGACTCCATCAGAATGGCAGTTGATTTGAGATGACTATTTTGCTTTAGGCAGGCAGGTCAGCTTTACTTTAGGCTCAACTAATGACAGCACTAAGAGTTTAGCGTTAGCTGAAATACAGTTTCCCTAATTCTGAGGTGTGGAACAAGCACTGACAAAAAGCTGTTTTTCTCTATAACATCGAAACTTGTAAAGACGCCACTGTGAAATGATCTAAACTTTTACCCATTATCAAAACTTCTTCCATATGACTGACTTTCCTAACTTGAATCAGTCACGACAGAGCTACAGCAACCAGAGAATGATGTAGCTGGACATGGTGCCTCTTCGTTAGTTTTTAGTTCTCTGGTTGCTTTGAATTAAAGTAAGAAAGCATTGGTACTTAGGGAATTTCAGGTAAAATAACATAAAGATCAATAGCTCTGCTCTACAACATACATGTTAGACAGTGGTGGTTAGACACTTGAGTTAATATATATTTCTTAGCAATTTGTGTTCAACGTTAAGCAGAAAGAAATTCATATAAGGGAAAGAATGAATGAAAACTTATAGAAGCAATTATAAAATAGTTTCTGTTATAATATCTCAGCAAGTGGATGTTGATGGTTATAAATGATGACTATAATTGAAAATATGAATGTTCTTTTTTACTTAAAGACTGGTGAACTTCCAAGGAGGATTAAATATCACAGCAAAAAAAAATTTATTGAAGGAATTAAAGTATGATTTTCAGGCAATTTGAGCTTCATATTGTAAATGGTGAGATATGCTGGATTGTTTCTAGGGTTTACTTCATTATCTACTTACTCATTATCATCACTATCATGTTAGTCATCTTTCTTTTATCACTATAATCATAAATATATTTGTCATATTCTTATGAAATAATATGGTTTTCTAGATAAGGGTTTAGAAAACTACAAGCTTTGGGCAAATCTGTCCCATTGTTTGCTTTTATGTTGCCCATGAGCTAAAAATTATTTTTATATATTTACATTAATGAAAAAGTCAAAAGAAAAAATTATACTTTGTGATATGTCAAAATTCAATGAAATTCAAATTTCACTGTAAATAAACAATTTTACTGGAACAAAGTCACCTCTATTACTTACACTGTCTGTGTTTTTTGTTTCTTTTTGCTACCTCATCATAGAGTGTCCATAGAAGACACTGTAGGCCCTGCAAAGTCTAAACTATTTATAATCTAACCCTTCACAGAAAAAAAATTGACAATTCTTACCCTACATGATTAATATCCATTTTAGCACTGACACAAATTAATTCAAAATGAGAATCAAAACTATTTGGTCAAATCAGGTTACTTTCTATTCTAAGACTATTTAATTTTGGGACTTTAATTTCAGTTCTCATTAAATCGTAGAAACTCTCATGAACAGAAAGAATACATTGATAATACACACTGGCACAAATGTTATAGATCATTTTGATTATGATTTTTATAGAACCAGTGTTTGTTGCCTAGAGCTGATTTGTCCAACCGAAAAATATAAATGAGTAATTGTTATTATGCTGTTTCCTTGGTTATAGAACAGTGTACATGTAGTGGAACAATTCTAACTTGACTCAGGGCTATATTATAACATTCCACTCTTCTAAAAGAAAGATTTTTCAAGTGGAAAATTCAAATTAAGATTTCATTTGTCATGTCTCTTTATACAAAAGAAAAAATTTTCTATTATATTAACAATTTTAAAATGTCCTAAATAGTTATGAAACATACACTAAGAAAGAATCATGAGAAGAGAGAGGTTTGGTCCTTAATGGTTGACAAACATTGTGAAATAAGTAATCTCTGGAGGTTTTTTCATACTTTCTCTTGATTTGCCTGCTTACACTTAATTGCATGCTGCTACCTTTTTAAAAGTATGACTTTATGACACAGATTATCACACACAGAATTGGAAGCAATAGTGCTTTTGAATGTTTTTAACTAACAAAAATAAAAACCAGAACCAAACCATTAATTTCAGAATGTCTAAGATTTCACTTATTATTTTAGAGTTGGTACTTTGATCATCTCACAGTTAATGTGGTTATAAATCCATTGAACTTTATTTACATTCCACACAAAATAAGAACTATGTTTTAGCAACTGTCCCATGTGTAGATGCTATTTTATACTTGTTTATCTAAAATATTTATGAATTATTACAGAATGAGTCCAATAAGTGACTTTGGGTATAATACAGGGTGATTACATTTCTCAAATAAGAGTGTCCAGTTTAAACCTACTTCAGACAATATTTTCCAAGAAGAAACAAAATCAGTAATTTTTAATCTTTTTCTGTACTATTTGATTCGTAATGATGCAACTGAGTCTTATGCTTTACACAACAAATTTCTATTTTGTCATGTAGCACTGTTCATTAAAAATGCTTTACACAGTTCTTTTTATTTGATTATGAGGTCTGATCTCTTGGGAAATGTTTATTATATATTATGTGTACAGTTGACATGTATAACCATAAAAAAGCACGATCTGGGATGTGAAGTCCTCTGAGTATGATAATAAAAAGTGGGATTATTTTCTACTTCATAAGAAATCATTTGTTCTTGCTCATTTGAAAGCAAATGAAGCATTCTTAAAATTACCATATTGATATTAATGATTACAAGAACAACTTTTCATGAATGTTTGATTCTATGAATGAAGAATAAAAAGCAAATAAGAAAGTAAAAAACTCAATAGTTTGCCACATATAGGACAATATTAAGCCTTAACAAATGTTTATTCAAAAAGAAGTAAACTGTTTTAAGTGATGTTGGAAGAAAAAAAGTGAACTGCTTTCAAGCCAAATCTTCAAAATATGCTGCTAAGCCTTCTTCAGTCAACAGTGAGAGTTGAAAAATACATGAATAATAAGACACAACAAATATAACCTACACTGCAAAGGATGTGAAATCATGTTAAGATTAGACTCCCAAAGACCACTGCTAAAAGAAGTACAGTTACAACCTTAGAGGCAAAAACAGTAGAAAAGAAAATATATGCTATTGATTCTATGTCTGTTTGCCATGATTTAGTCTTACAGAGTAGAAGAGGGACTGATGTAATTTAACTTACATATCTGCATTTGGGTTTTATAAAATGTTACATTATGTGGATGACCAAAATAAAATAAAATAGAGTAGAGGAATATTTTTCAGTTCTTGTGAAAAATCAGCTTCCATTCTGAAAGCGAAGCATAAACTATGAACAACTATCTTCTGAGTTTGTATCAGAAAGAAGTTTGAGGCATGCAAACAGGCCAAAGTGCATAAATTGGTGTGCTTGACACCATGTTGAGAATTCCTCCTTTTGACTAATACCACTGTATCTAGACTGTAGGACTCACACATACCTGAACTTTTAGAATGTACTACTTCTTCATTAGAAAGCTCTGATACACTGAGGCATAAAAGCAGGGACTTTGTAAGTCTTTTGTAAAACCAAAACCAAACAGATTAACATGAAGGAAAACCAATAAAACTACATTTTACCTATACCTTTTATGCTAATAAGAGCTGGAGTACATATCACATTTCTACAGAGCTTGCACTATTGCAGCAAGCTGGTGGATGCAGAGAACAAAGAGGGAGGACCCTGAGAAGGGTCTCCATTGAAAGGAGAAGCATCACAGTCACTAACAGCTCCAGAAAGACAAAGTGCAATACTCACTGCTAAAATAGTAAACCCAGGAATGGAACTTGGTAACACACAGCACCTGGTATGGAAGAGAGGTTTGAGATTAAGCAAAGCAAAGATGATAGCTGTGAAGATATATATATATATATATATTTTTTTTCTGGGAGAAAAGGAAAGAGAAACATGTGTAGTATCCTTCAGAGGAATGGGAGTGAAGAAAACAAAGGAAGTCAGTGGGAAATACTTATGTCTCAGATGCAAACATTAAAAGGAAAATAAGAAACTCTAACCCAATAAAAGAGTGTGCTTGAACTAGGAACTCTACCATGATGTCCTTAGATATACAAAAAAAAGTAAAACTCCAAAAAAGATGTTGTAAAAAGAAAATACATATTGTTAATCAAAAATATTTCAGCTGATGAAAATTCCCTGAGGAAAAATCAACAGCCACAAATCAAAAAAGTATTGCTACCAAGACTCCGATTTGAATATAGGATCAGCAAACAAGAATTTGAAAATATTTCTAGAAATAGGATCAGCAAATCAAAATCTAAAACCAAAAATGGGGGAGGGGAGAAAATCATATAATGAAAGTTGATTAAATGCAGGAAACATATAGTAAAGAAAAACAAAGCTGTCTCAGTAATGAAAAACATAATTTGATAAGTGACCAAGGAAGTATATTCTCAAGTGAAACCTTAAAGAAATTGAATTGGAGGATCTGTGGAAGAAAATGAAAACAGTGGAAGAGAGCTAGTATTTAACACTGCTATGCAAGAAAACTTTCTTGGAATTTAGAGGAGTCTGAATCTGAACTGTATCATGCTGAAAGAGCTCTGCACCTACTTGGGAAAATCACCATGAAACATTAACTCAAATACTTATTCCAGTATTCTAAACTTTGAAGAGAAAGAAAAATCCTCAGAGCCTCCAGAAAAAATCAAATTATTTATAGGAATATAAATATTAGGGTAGCACCATATTTCTCAAGAGCAACATTTTCAAGTAATTCAAAGAGTATGAAAAATGATTTTATAACCAGCCAAACCTTCAAATATTAAGAATATAGAAAAATATAGTTTTAAATGTAAAAGAATTCAGGGAATACTGTACTCATAATTCCTTCCCTACTGATTTAAGAGAAGATAAGTTTCCTATAACTACAAAACAACTGAGGAAATATCACCAAAATTGGATAGTGAATATTTATTAAATTTAATTATAGAACTAAAACTAAATGTGTTGACATAGGTAGAAAATAATACTGAAGCACTGAATATTCTCATAAATTATGTAGTCTCTACCTACTTTCTTAAATTTAATTTTGTACTTGCCTTTATTGGATTAAAATGTATTGTCACACTTTTATTGTTTTCACCATCCTTAGCAAAAAGACTATGTAACCACCTGGACTTTTTCCAAGTTCTTGTGTTGCTTGAGAACATTCTTCTGAACTTGGTTTGAAAGAAACTAAAAATGGAAAGATCTGCCTTTGTTACTTGTGTGCAGAGCCAACTAAAAGCTATAAGGTTTTGGTAGAAGGAAGTAACTATTATCTTGTTCTGTTATTTCAGAGAAATAAAAATATACACCCATGCATTAAAATACATATGTAACATATTATATAAAAATACAAAATTACATTGAGCAAAATCGATCTTATAGTTTATTATTTGAAATCCCCTAAAATTGGAAAAATGACACAGAAAGAGAAGTCATAGATGTTGGATCTTTGCTCTGATTTCCTTTGAATTGTCAAGTGAGTATTTTAAAATAAAAGGCAGCTATTAGTTTAGTATAAATCAATCACATAAATTTTCATAGACAAGAAACCAAGTTATTTCTCATCATTTATCCTAAGTACATCAACACCTAATTTCAAATGAAAGAATAATTTCAGTAACACATTTTCCTGTCTGTGTGGACTGTGCACATGACTTTCAAGTGAGGGAGCTTCTGAGTCGTCTGAGGGCTTCCTAAGCTGTGGGACACTGGCTCCTCATCCAGAGTCATGCTCAGTAGGTCTAGGCATGAGACCAACAATCTATAACATTAACAAGCATCTAAAAGGAGTCATTCATGGCCTATAGTTTTGAAAAAACTCTGGCCTAGGCATTGGATTTTCAAGGAAATCATGACTTTGAATAATTCTAAAAATATCTTCAAGGTGTATGCTTATATAGCCTATTGATCAAAGTGAGTATGGAAAATCATATTCCTCTAATTAGAAAGGTTAAGAAAAAATGAAAAGGACATCTGTATAAATGATTAAACATCCTCAACTTTAAGAAATTTATACAGTAATTTATTGTAAATTTAAGTTATTGAATATTGACAAGCAGTAATTTAAACATAAATATAGAAAACAAATGCCTAATCAGTAAGAAAGCGGGGAAAGGGTAGTTTAATCCTTGGTCTGTTGACCATCAGATATGAATATCAACGTGAAGTTCTCTTAACAGAGTTTTAGGTAGAGAACATAAAGCACAATTATTTGTTCTTTTAGGTCATTACTATAAAAAATTAGTTCCAGCCAAGGGCAATTTTGTGACCCCAGGGAATGTTCCCAATGTCTTGAGACATTTTTGGTTCATCACAAATTGGAGAAGGATATGCACTGTACTTCTAAGTATAGTGAGCAGAAGCTGGAGATTAGGGCAAACCTACACTTTACAGGATGACTATGCAATAAATTGTCCAGCCCAGAGTGTCAGTAATGCAGGCAATAAGAAACTCTACTTTGTAGTTTTAATTATTGTGTGTTAAAACAATCCTGCCTAAAATTGAGATCCTTTACTCATAGTTATGGTAGAAAAATATATCTAATATTTTAAAGGCAAACTGTACTTATTCTGCAGAGAGGAGATCTTGCTGGATGAACCAAAATTAGATAAATGAAATGCTGAGTTGCCAAATAATTTTGGTTGTTTCCTTGATTAGCATGGTTTTATGTTCCCACATCCCCGACAATTTATAATCACAAAATACCATGGTTTTTTTCTATCAAACCAAAAGTTATTCATAAGTATGCTTTTATTATTATGTTGGCTACATTCCTATCAAAGACACAAATAACAAATGATTTATTATAATGTGATAGTAGGAGACATAAAATATTTATGGGACTGCATGTTTTCACAATCTTACAGGCAATTAAACTACAAGAACATGAAAACATAAAGGGTATAAAGAAGCATGAGACCCATCTTGCTGTCTCTATCACTTACTGTCTTCATTTCCTTTTCTTCTTTTAATTATGACTCAAATTTTGTTTAGATGGTAACATTTGAAAGTTTTCAAGATAATGACCTTCACTGCAACTTTGTTCATGTTTCAAGAGCTTTTTTCCTCTTTTAGAAAGGAGTCCTGCTATGAACTTTTTGATATATGAATATCATTATGAAATTGATAATTGATTGGATTTTATAGAGTAGCCACCATTTTCAGAAGTTTTATATTTAAAGATATTGATGCAGACAGTCTATCTCAACTCTTGTGAAGAATCTCCTAGAAAAAGCATAGAAAGAGTAGTCATGTGATTAATGCATCAGTAATTCTAACAAGTTGAACATACAGCCTTGGGTATTAAACCCTTTAAGTCTCAGTTTTCATATGCAAAGAAGTGATTGCTGCAATTAGAATTTAACTTTAGTAGAATTACACAACCTAGTTCATATCCTGTCTAACTCACTTACTAGGTGTATGACCTTGGGCACTTTATCTCACTATAGCTGAGTAATGTCATCAATGAAAGGTATAATGGCTCTTTCCTCAAAGCATTAAATAATATAAACCTGTTAAGTAGTGAAGATAAGGTTACCACTCAAAAAAACTTATTTATAATTTTATTTTAAAAATTTCTAATTCTAAAATCTGATAATTCATTAATGGATTAAATTATTAAATATAGAACCACCAGTATATTTATATCCAGGAATATGTAAAATGAATTGGTTTTAATCACTTACAGTAATTCTATATGGTATCCAACAACTTATTGATTTTTTTCCCATTGTCAATCACTCATTTTGAAAGTGAAGTATGACTGAAATGCATTATTATTTGCAGTCATTTTATGGGAGGAATTTGATATTGTTTATAACTACTCTTCTCTGGAGATCATTTTCATAATTCTACAGTTAAAAAATACATGCTAAATTTATAGAGCTACCATTAAGGAGAAGGCATGTCATCTTATGGCTAATATTTAAGAATTTATACAACAGCCATGTGCTATACCTTTTCTGAAAAACAATAAGCCTGTTACGTCTAGTAGTCACAAAGACATTGGCACCCTCAGTGGCAGTCAACAATTAGGCTGAAAGTAGTAGAAACTAATAAAATTTAATCCTTGAATATGGGGTACTCAGGAGAGGGACTGATCCATAAACATGAAGATGGTACTACAGAAAATATCTTTGAAGAATGGTCTGAAAAATTAAATAAATAAAAAGCAAAATAAAAGGTAGGTAATAGGAAACAGAGAAACAGAACTTTTGCAAAGGGGAAAGGTATCAAGACACAGAGGAAGAATTAAGGGAAGGAAGAGAAAGGGGAAGTAAAAAGAATTAAATATGTTATGTACCAACTCCTCATGATGAATGTAATCATTTTGTACTGCAAACATATACTAATAAAAATTTTAAAATAAAAATTGATACATTAAAAAGATCACAGATTTACATAGATGAAAATAATAATTGACAGAAAAGGATGAGTCCATATTTTTAAAATAAAATAACAAAATTAGTTATATTAAAATTTTTTAAATTATTAGATTCAATTAATTTCAGTAAGACTATCAAATTCCAGAATTATCTAAAGGTTGACAAAACTTAGCTGGGCATGGGGGTGCACTCCTATAATCCCAGCACTTGGGAGGCTGAGGCACGAGGCTCATTGCTTCCAGGCAACAAAGTGAGCCCAAGGCCAACCCGAACTGCATAATGAGACCCTGTCTCAAAAAGAAAAAAAAAGAAAAGAAAAACCTCATAGATATGGCTTTATCTCTGTGCTCAAGAAGTTTATAATCCAATATGGTAGAAAATATACATATCCTGACAAGTTCTCTATAACATGTGTATGATACTGCATCAAAGCTTGGGACTGTTCTCATTACAACTAATAACAAATACCTACTGGAATCTTAACACATACCACAAACTGTGTTAACACTTAGGAAGTATTATCTCTTTAATCTTCACAATAATCCTGTGAGGAAGATACTGTGTCTATCCCTATTTAACAGTTGATAAAACTCAGGATCCAAATAATTAAAAACCTGAGCATGGTCACAAATCCAGTAAAGTGGGTGTTCAATCCATGTCTATCACTTCAAAGCTTTTAAACATCATACATGTAATCAACAATAGGAAAATACCATGAAAATGATAAAACAATACATATCAGTTAAACCATCAATGTAAATGGTCTCAACTCATCTATCAAAACAGACTGGAAGAATAAGCAAGAAAAAAAGATTCAACAATATGCTTCACTCAAGAAACACATTTAACCCAAAAAGAAATTCATAGACTAAAAGTCAATGGATGGGAAACAATTTTCCATGCCACAGGAATCCAGAAAATGAACAAGGTAACTATTCTATCTGTAGACAATGTAAACTTTAAGCCAAAACTGATTGAAAGAAACTAGGAAGGTTACCACATACTTGTTAGGGAAAACTCCAAGAAGAGATAACAAAAATAAATATATATGCGTCAAACACCAGTGCACCCAACTACATAAAATAAATATTAACAGACATATAAAACCAAATAAACACAAACACAATTGTAACAAGGGACCTTAATACCCAACTCTCACAAATAGATAGATCAAGTAGACAAAAACAACAACAAAGAAATATCAGAATTAAACCAAGCCTGTGAACAAATGGACTTGGTAGATGTCTACAGAGTGTTCCTCCCCAAAACAGCAGAATTCACATTATTCCTAGATGCACATGAGACATGCTCCAAATAGACTATATATTAGATCACAAAACACATTTAAGTGTAAAGGAATTGAAATCATTCCATGCATCCTATCTGACCATAGCATAATGAAACTGAAAATCAACAAAAAAAATCACAAAAACTACACAAACACCTGGAAATTAAATAACACAATTCTGAACAACCAATGAGTCACAGAGGAAATTAATGACAAAGTTTCACTGTAAATATAATTAAACAGTAATGCCAGTACTACATGCTGAAACTTATGGGATGCTTTGAAAGTAGTCCTAAGAGGGAAATTTATAGCAGTAAACTCTCATGTCAGGAAAACAGAATAAACTCAAATAAACAACCCAATATTGTATCTCAAACTTTTAGAAAAAGAAGAACAAACCAAACCCAAAGCCCCTATGAGGGAAGAAATATTAAATATAAGAGCAGAAATTAATGCAATTGAAACTAAGAAAACAATAAAAAGAATCAATGAATTGAAAAGTGGGTTCTTTGAAAGAATTAATAAAATTGATAAACCATTAGCCAACCTCATCCAAAAGAAGAAAGAAAAAACCACAAATTTAAGCAACTAGGAATTAAAAAGGGAAAATCACAACAGATTGTACAGAAATTCAGAAGACTATCAATACCTACTATGAGAACCTATATTTTAATAAGATGGATAACATAAGAAATGAACAGATTCCTAGACACAAATTGTCAATACTAAATCAAAAAGATATAAAAGTTCTAAATAACCAGACATCACCCAATGAAATTGAAAATGTAATTAAAAATTTACCAACAAAGAAAAGCCCAGGTCCTGACATATTCACTGTTGAATTCTACAAGAAATTTAGAGAAGAACTAATACCACTAATGCTGAAACTCTTAAGGAAATTGAAAGGGAAGCAATACTTTCAAAATCATTCCTGGAGGCAAGTGTAACACTGTTCTAAAACCAGAGAAGAACCCAACCAAAAAAGAAAACTACAGGCCAATCTCCCTAATAAGCATAGATGCAAAAATATTCAATAAGATACTGACAAACAGAATGCAGCAAATTATTATGAAAATTATACACCATGACCAAGCAGGATTCATCCCAGAAATGCAGGAATGATGCGACCTATGCAAATCAATAAATGTAATACGCCTATCAACAGAACCAAAGACAAAAATCACACAGTCATCTTAATAGATGCAGAAAAAAACATTTGACAAAGTCCAACACCCATTCATGATAAAAAAAATCTTACAGAAAATTGGAATAAAGGGTCTTTATCTTAATCTGATAAAAGCTATCTATAGTCAAAAACTGAAAGCTTTCTAAAATCAGGAACAAAAAAGCATATCACTATCAACTCTCCTATTCAATGTAGTTCTAGAAACATTAGCCAGAGCAATTACACAAGACTAGGAAATAAAAGAAATAAGGATAAGAAAGTGAGAAGCTAATTTACCATTATTTGTCAATGACATTCATGATACTCTACATAGAAGACCCCAAAAGTTCAACCAAAAGACTTGTAGATTTAATCACCAAATTCAGGGACCTTGTGCTCAGTGGCACAAGTGTCTGCCTGGCATGTATAAGGTTCTGAGTTCAATTCCTGGTACCAAAATGAAAAAATTTTAAATGGTTTATGCTTACATTGTTTGATCTATTATGTATGCAAACCACAGAGTTGAAAAAAATTATAGCTAGTTGTTCCTCAGACAACAGACTTATGTCTAGAATATATAAAGAATTGAAAAAAGTCAGGTCCCCAAAATTCAATGACCCAATCCAAAAATGGGCATCTGCAATGAGTACACACTTCTGAGGAAGAAATACAAATGGAAAATAAATATATGAAAAAATCTTCAGTGTCATTGGTTATTCAAGAAATGCAAATTAAAACAACACTGAGATTCCATCTCACTCCATAAAGAATGACTGTCATCAAGAAATCAGCCAATAACAAATGCTGGAGAGGCTGTGGGGAAAAAGGAACCGTACTTCACTGTTAGTGGGACTGTAAACTAGTGCAACCACTGTGGAAATCAGTGTGGAGATTCCTTAAAAGACTAGGAGTAGAGATTCTATTGGATCCAGCTATTCCCCTTCTGAATATCTTCCCAGATGAATTAAAAGCATCATACCACCATGATATATGTACACCCATGTTTGTGGCAGCATAATTTGTAATAGCTAAATCTTGGAAACAAAAGCACATCAACTGAGGAATGGAATATATATATCTCAGTCACAAAGAAAGATAATCTTGAGACATTGATAGGTAAATGGATGCAGCTCAAGACCATAATCATAAGTGAAATAAATCAAATCCACATGTGCAAACATCGTATTGTCTCATTAGTATGAGAAACTGAAAGAGTAAAATAAGATCTAAAACATACAGTAGATATTGTGGGTAGGAAAGAAACTATTCAAAGAAAAGAAAAACTGTAACGGGAGAAAGGGAAAAAGAAGGAAAAGAAAAGAAAAATAGATCATGGGTTGAGCTCAATGGCATAAGCACCTGCCTGACAAGTGTGAGGTCGTGAGTTCAATCCCTGGTACATAATAAAAAAGAAACAAATATATATATATATACATACATACATATATATACATATATATGTACACATACACACAAGATAGTTACAATAGTGGTACAGCTAGTTTCTTAGTTCATTGAAAAGAAAGTTTTGTGCTAATACTTTTTTTTGTCAATATTTTATGCCTATGTTTTGCACTGGGAACAACTACTATGAATGTAACGATATACAATGTATTAATTATTGTTACTCTCCTACTGTTTTGAGGCTCTGTTTTATTATTTTTACTTTTTTCTCTTTGAAATTAAAAAATAAAAAAACTAAATTAAAGATCATTCATATAATGAGCAATATGCTTAGAGATGCCTCTGATTATATCTGATTCAGAAAGTTTTCATAGAGGCAACAATGTTAATGTATTTCTTTAATGATATAAAGAATTTCCACAAAAAAGATGAAAAATTAATTCCAGGATGAGAAAAACACATTAATAGGCACATATGTTAAAAACAGAAAGAATGTTGAGTGATATTATGAAAATGGAAGATGTCTGGATGGTAGAAAGGCATGTTATTTGAAATGTAATAGATGATGGACTGGAAATGTACATTTAAACACTGCTTATTCTAATATATGCTATGTGTACTGTGGACTATGTTCTCTAGAGCAATGATTCCCAAAGGATAAAGAAAAATGAGCATGGTAAATGTATATTCTTGGTATAGGTGGGGCTTCCATGTGGGATTCACTATCGTTCACATCAATGTCAGTAATGGTAATGCACCAACCAGTCCCTCATGTGGAAAAATGCGACTCTGCCCTCCATTCAGAGGTTCCCAACAGGTGCAATTTACATCTTTCCATTGTTTGACATAGAACCACCTCTCCTGTACTCCAGAGTTTCACTGAATATACTGCTCCTAAAATTTAAATGTGCAAAATCAAACAAGTATCTCTGTAAAATAGAGATTTAGGTCCAGTAGGTCCAAGTTAGGCATTTCTAACAAGTTCTCAGTGAAACCAGTTCTGCAGACCACATTTGAGGGAGCAGGGCTTGGGGGTAGAACAGAAAAAATTGCTTACCAAGCTGTCCTATCACATTGGCATATTCATCCTAGTCAAAACCTGATCACATCCAAAACATCTGTGTTAAAGTTCTGAAATAATTTCTCGCTATTCATTAAGGACAGAAAGTATAGCCAAGCAGTCAATGGACATTTTTATACAGGCACTGAGTTATTTAAGATCAGATTAATTGTGTAGATGATACAATACATACTGTGGAGTAGGTGTTATATAAGAAAATAATTTATTGAAAAGAGACTAAAACATATCAAAACAAAAGTATGAAAGCATTACTTTTTGATAGATTTTAGTCTGTTTTCTATGATTTGATTTCAGTACGTGTGAAGGTATGAACAGTTATTTTTAAGAAAACAAGAAACATTATGATAGCCGTTGTTGATTTCCTATTGCCTCGTTTTGCAATCCTGTAATATTTTCATTCTTTTGTGTTGATTGGTTTTATGCAATTTTGTTTTGTTTAAATTTATTTTGCGTGAAGGTATGGACAGCTATTTCAAAGAAAATAGGAGACACTATGGTAGCTGCTGTTGATTTCCTGTTGTCTTATTTTGAAATCCTGTGGTGCTTGCATTGTTCTGTTCTGATTTGTTTTGCTCTATTTTGTTTTGTTTTGTTTTATTCTCTTAAAAATAAAAAAAGAAAATAATTTATTATATACCAAATAATTTTAAAGCTAAAATGTTTCTAAATTTTACGTGCTATTAGGGAGAATTAAGTAGCTCCTTTCCTAAATGTGTTATGATACTTAATGTATTACAAAATTTAAAATGCATGAGCAACCTCATGTTCAACTTTACTGAGGAATACAAAAATGTTATCACTGTACTTCCTGAGATTGTGAAAATATACTGAGGTATGACTTTTGGGAGAATAAAACATTTCTTGGATACTAATGTTGGACAATCAAAGTCCAAAAGACTATAGTTTTGAAAAATCAAATGAAATAACAGCATTGCCAGCCAGTGTACCACAAGCCTTCGCTATTTTTCAAGATGAACCTTTTGAATTCTCTGTAGAGTGAATTTGCACTTTATTCTATGGTGATAGAGTAGAAAATATCATGAGGTCATCTAGCACTACACTTACATCTGGCAGGGAATGCCCTGCAATTTTTCTTTAATACCATCAGATAAGTAGATTAGTCAACTTTCCCTGGTAACATATTTTATTATCTAAAGACAGAGACATAGGGCAGAAAACAAAGTCTTCCACTTTAAGTCCATCTACGATCATTTCTCTTGTTCTGCTCTTGTCTGACACAGAAAACAACTGCTCACCAGCACCCACATGATCTCCTGTACCTGATTATTGTTACACTCTCCCAGAGTTTGCTTCTCCAGATTAAATCTCAACTTCTTTGCCTTTCCTCAAAGACTTCATTGCCCAGAGGTTTTTTATTTTTTACTTCAACATCAGATAGACTCAAAATTACCTGTTTCCTTTTACTTTATAGAGTCCCTAATCAGTTTTAGAACTTTTAGGATACAACAAATAACAGTACAGTGAGTCATGGCTTTGTAGAATACTCTATTACTTCTACACTCCAGAATCCTCTTAGCATTTGCTATGGTTGATATCAGGGCGTTCAGCTATCATTTATGATACGCTCTTTCTAAGTTTATAGAACTGAGAGTTGAAATCTACCTTAGAGGCCATCTGGTCCAACCTTCCTATATTATAAATGCTATATGAGAGGACTCAAAAATTTAAATTGCTTACAGCTTTGGTCACAGGGTTTTGGAATGTTGAGATTAAAATTCCCACCTCTCAACTTTATATTGCTATACTTTCCACCCCACAAGCACTGAATTAGAATTTTACACTTAGCTATATTACCCTGAAGCAAATGTTATTTGACATCAGTAAAATCACTTTTGTTGTGTGTAGAAACATACACGTTTTTTAACAGCTCTTATATTTACCATACAAGATCTTATTTATGACTGCCGACTTCTTTAAACTTTCTATGTACTTTGAATACCAGGACACTGGACAACAAATATATAATTACCAGTTTTAAGGAGGATTTGATATATATCCGATCCATTCCCACCTTGAGTTTTCTCTGCAGTATTCCCAGTGAATAAATAGACTTGAACTTGTCTTTCAAAGTTAAATCCAAATAGGTCTCTACCTAACTATATAATTCATTAATTTTATTCTCAAAATATTCCTTCTGACTGTTTATTGTACACACCTATTATGTGATAAAACTCTGAGAGTCTTTTAGCTGAGGTCAGAATCCCCAATCAATCTACCCATTCTCAGCACTGACTCATGTAAACCATAGTGAGAGCTTGGGGGAGAACTGAGATTTCACTAACTCTTCACCAGCACTCTTCCCATCTCTCCTAACTCTTGGCATTGATTTTTTTATGACGAACGTTATACTGATTATGTTTGTTATGACGTCAGCAAACAACCTGATCAATTCTTTAAATCCTTTTAGCAAAACTTTTATCCTGCCTACATATACACACTTACTATTTCTGTGTTTGATTTCTGGTGCTTTCTACATTGAGGTTTTCATTTTTGTTTGGGTGTCGGTTTCTTTTATTTGATTGGATGATAATGTAATTATGCTGATTAGATTTCCTTTTATTGGTTATAACCCAGAATCTCAGCTGGCTGATATCCTTTTGTATCCTGTATTTGTCACATAGTAGATTAATTGTCTCATTTGATACAATGATATTGGCAAATTTAACAATCACATGAACTATGTTTTCTAACAACTTATTAAATCATCAAACAGGAAAGACTGACGACACAGTCCAACAATAGGCTGTGGATTTCTCTCCACAAATGAATACCGAACCATCAGTACATCTTGGTTTACAGAGTGGTCATTTGGACAATTACAAATTTGCCTTTACTATTTTGTTACCCAGCCTGAATTTTCTCTATGTTAGTGCCAAGATTGTTTTGCAAGGTAGAGCAGCTACCTTGATTTTTAAGCTGATAAGTTTATACTCTTATTAGTAACTTCATGATTATTTTGAGTGAACATTTACTTATTCCTATTGCAAATGGTATCAGTTTGTTAGATATTGCTAGATATTCTTTAATACTGTAACAAGAAATTGTTGAATATTTATATAAATCATGTCATAGCATATGTCATCCTAATCTTCCCTCTTCTCACTTTGAAAAATCATGACAGTAGCCCAACATCTGTCTTGGTCCCCAAAGCTCCTCAGAGGTCATCAATAGACAATACAGAATCTCTCTACCAAATTATCTTCACACCCCAAAACACAACTAACTTCAGGCAGGAAGTTTGGCTTATAATTAAACATGTATGAAATTTAGTTTCTTTTCATTCATCATGGAATTAAGCTCTGTTTAAAGCAATCTTTTCTGTTTTATAACATCTACATCAGAAGAGAGGAAAACTGTCATTCATGTAATAATATATATGCCTATGTATTAAATGTTTATTATATGCCAGTCATTATTTTGAGAATATTTTATTTTGTTTTTTCATTTAAACTGATAGTAATCCTATAAATAAAATATGTCCTCACAATTTATATCCTATATTTAGGGTTATGTTGCCTTCAATACCACTTGCTTTATAAAGCTTATAGTGGATTGTAAGTACTTTGCATAAATTATCTAATTAAATGGTCACATATTTGTACTACAAATTACTTTCCTTATTTACATACATAGAATCCATTTCTATAAAACCACATAACTTTCTATAAATTATGGTTCCTTAGCAGCAAACAGAGAACGGCCTAGTCTAATTTGTTCTTCATGTCTCACGGCCACCTACTAACCAAGTTTTGCTTACTCTTAGTCAAGACCCATTAATGTACAGGCACTCATGTTAGTCTTAATAACTGTATCATTTGCGTTACTGGGGATGGAACCCACAGCCTCATGCATACTAGGTAACTGCTTTACCACTGAGCTATACCTGAGCTGTATTATAAGAAATAAATAATACTAGTAACTTTGTTGTAAGAATCCTACTTTTACAAGTGTCCTTTTTGTTCTGTCTATCCTTTCATAAATTTAAAACAGGATACCTTACCACCTTTTAACTTATTTGAAGCTAAAATTATTCCTGTTGTTTACACCACATATCTGATGCTACACTGTTTCTTTGACGTGACTCAGTCTCTTTATGAGGGGAGAGCCACCTTCTCTTAATGATTCATTGCCTCCACTTTATTAATCACTTTTGCCTTAGAAGTCAGAGTTTGGCCCAGAAATAAGTCTTTTCTTCTGCACAGACATGCTTAGTAAGTCAAGCAACGTAGTCATAAACTTCCTATGGAGCTGGATCTTGAAGTTCAGGCTAATATTCTCACTGTAAAAAGAAATCCAGTTTATGTAAATGACATCCATTTTCATGGATAAAATTATCTTTGTTGCTATAAACTATTCTTTTTTTATCCCAGAGCTCCTTACTGGGCTGTATGAGTTTGATGAGAGAAGAAGAACTACTGTCACTATAATGGAATGAGCAATTATATAGCAACTAGGTCTTTCACAACTGAGGAATAAGCACAAAAAACAAGAGTCAGAAAGGTGGAGTTGAAGGATAAGGAGAAAAGTCATTGACCAGCCCTCTTAAAGCTGCAGGTATAGAGTGCTTTGGGAGTGAGTCCACCAAGCACTGTTGTGAACAGATCTGTGGAGGCTCTGTTTATGCAGCTTGTGGTGGACAAGCAGTAGGGGAGTAGTTAGATAGGAGCTGAGAGAATAAGGACAAGCAGGAATCTGCTCACACCCTTGCCTCTCTCCTCATTGTCTCTAACCATGATGTCTTTTGGAAAGTAAAGACTGTTACTTAATTTCCATCTTCCAAATATTGATCAAACTTCTCTTTTAGCCATCTTTAAGCAAAAGCTACTCAGGGAAGATAATTATGGGTAATGTAATCCTAGCACTGCAAGGTTGACCTGGTGGGAAACCACACTGAAATATATCTTTTGAGTCAGGAGTTCTATACCATATTAGTAAGCTTTCTGTTACTATTACAGATACTGGAGATGGTTAATTTATGCAGAAAATAGATTTATTTTGATTCTCAGTTTAGGAAGTTCCAGAGAAGATTGGTCAGACTCTTTCCTTAAGGCCTCTAATGAGGTTGCATATCAAAGTGGAAATGTGTAGGGGGTTAACCTGCTCACCTCATGAGCTAAGAAGCAAAGAGGAAGAAACCAGAGTCCCACTAAGCCCTCGTGCCCATGAAGACCAAAGGACCTCCCGCTAGGCCCTACCTTTGTACAGTTCCACCATCTTTTAGTAGCACCACACTGAGGACCAAGTCTTTCTTATAGGCCCTCTGGAGTACACTTACCTAAACCATAGCAACAGTCATCTGTCAATTCTGGTTCTGTGGCATGTTTTCAATTTTATATTACGATTTTTACTTTGTTACACATTTAAATACAGACTAGTTATTGATGTAAATTTGTAAGTCAAGGGAGGAAGAGTTTTGTCTAATTTAAAATACACTCTTAATTCAACCAGACACAGTGGTACATACCTTTAATCACAGCATTTGGGGAAGCTAAAGCAGAAGCATCATAAATTCAAGCCCAGCCAGGCAACTCTGCCACTTAGCAAGACCTTGTCACAAATTAAAAATAAAGAAAAGAGAGATTGAGGATGTAGCTCAGTGCAAAAACCCTGGGTTCAATTCTCAGTACTATAAAAGAAAAATAGCAATTTTATATATGTTTTATATATATATATATATATAATATATATGTGTGTGTTATATAACTCTACATGTATGTACCCAACTCTGTGTCTGTTCCCTCTGACTATTCTGTTTCTTCAGTACTTTGATTGCCAATTCCTGTGGCAATAGCATACGAGCCTACTTACTATATATAATTCATTTTAAGATCTGATTGACGAATTTTCCCCCTAACCATCTTCAATATTTTTTTTTCTTTTGGAGGCTATTGTCGTTGTAGCTCTTGTTCTGCATGAATTTTAGAATTATTTTATCTATGCTTCTACCCTAAAATTATTCTATGAAAGTTTTTATCAGAATTGCATTCTATTTTTAGGTTAGTAAAGAAAACAATTTGTATCTCTAAAATATTGAATTTTCTGAACAAAATATGTATACCTTTATTTGGTGTCATTTTTAAGTTTATCTCTGTATTCTTTATTGATGGTGCTCATGGCAGAAGTCACTGTTACAATGCTGAGTAAGTCTGTCTTTTCCAATTTATTTTTTAATTATTGATATATTCATATGTTAAAATTGAATTTAGCTAACTCATTGATGAACTCATACTCAGGGTTTTTTCACATGATTCTTTGATAAAATATAAAATATTTAAAATCATCGCATTTTCAAATGTCTCATTTTTCATTGTTTCAGTATCTGTACTTCATATTTAGTTTTATTACTTTCTTATTTTTGATAGGACACCCAGAACAATAAAGAATAAAGGCTGTGATAATGGTCATTCTCATCTTATTCTTTGTTTTAAATGGGGACAATACTAATTTTTTACCATGAAGTGACCTACTAGTTTCTGAAACATGTGTTTTGTTCCCTGAGGAATATTTCTTCTTTATGTTTACAGACTTTTATTTTTATATGGATCAGAAGTGAGTGGCAAGTTTTACCAAAAGCTTTTTAGTATCTATCAAAATTTTCTTGTGACTTTTGTTTCCACTGTCATCAACAAGTTACATTAGTAAAATATCTTAATGTATACTCTTCTGTATTCCTACAATAAATCATACTTAATCAGAACAATTTCTAATATATTGTTGGAATCGATTTGTTAGCATTTTATTTACAATTTTTCCATCTTATAGTCACAGATGAGAGTGGCAAATGGTTTTTAGGTTTGGTTTCTGTGTGTTATATTTTTGTTTATAATTTTTGTAGCTTTGTTGAATGAATTGGAAAATTTTCCAATGATCTATATTTTTCCCTTCCTACTATTTCCTATGAGAATCCCTGGGCATTAAATTCTTTTGAATTTTTCAAACTCTCAAAAGAAAAATGTTTTGAAAATGTTTTTCTCTTTCCTTACTCTAAGTCAGCAGTGCTGAACCTATGGCACGCACACTGCAGTGGGTTGTTTGTATCATTGTAACCTCGGAAGATTCCCCATCGCTGCCTAAGGAAACATATTCTGTCTCTCATGAAGGTTGTGTCTTTTCAGGGCATGATACAGATATATATATATATATATATATATATATATATCCTCTACTCTGTTATTCCAGCACCAAGTTTTAGTTTATTCAGCTAACACTTACTGCTAGATATATAAAGAGTAGCATAAAGAAGCTAAGGTATGAGAGATGAGTTGTATTAAGATAATCTAAAAGAGATCACCTAACTTTTAGAAACTTAAAATATGGTTGGAGAAATAATATGCTCTCCTGAAATAATTTAATAAAAGTACAAATATTCATAACACTTCATGATAAAGCATATAGTGAGTATGGAAATGCAGAGAGGATGTGCCCAAGTGCTGAGGAACAAAAGTTAAGAGGAATTAGAAAAGACTTAAGAGGAGAGAGTGGTCTGAGCTGAATATTGAATGAGGGGATACACTTGAAGTGGGAGCCACAGGATAGTATTTCAATGTTATGGGAAAAGAATGGAAAATGATAAGTAGATCGATAGAGAGTGATATAAATTAGTTCATCTGAGGAGTAATGTCAGCAAGTTTAATAAATGAAACCAGAAGGGGTGGTATGGTAATTCTGTGGTAGGGTCCATGGTTGGGGTTAGGACCTACCTGCCACAATAATACTTCCAAACTGCCTCCTAATGCTTCACTGGGTTTTGTTCCTTAGGTTCAGGAACCAGAAAAAGACAGGTCTACAGTAACAATCCCATAACACTGTGCCCAATTTTTTGAATTGACACATATCTTAATGAATATATATGTACACATCACCTATACATACATGTTCTGTTTCTGAATAAAGCAAGAGAGATTTGCAATGTCTCATTATGGAAGTGGGGGGATAATTTGCCTTAATAAGAACAACCTAAGTGTCATCATATATAAATGAAACAAAAACTAAATATAAACCAATGCCATGAGGAATATGAAAAACTTCATAGAGAAAAAACTACTTGATATCATTACATCACCTTTGTAGCTCTAGACTTTCTTTAAACCATGAGAAATGGTAATTACAAAGAAAGGAAAAACTATATCTGATATTATCACATTATTTTTATAATTCCATACTTTTGCCATACTAGGGGAGTACAAAAGGTGACCTAGCCTGTTTCTTATCACTATAATATAATACCTGAGACTAGGATAGTCATAATGAAAAGAGGCTTATTTTGACTCAAGTTCTGGAGTATAGAAAAGACAAGTCAGGCCATCATACCAGGTAGCATTTCATGCTATAAGTCAGAAAGACACGTGAAAAAGAGGCAGAAAATTAGGGGCAACCTTGCTTTGCAACAATTCACTACTGTGGTAATTAATCCAGTCAGGAGAAAGCCAAAACTCATTACCAAGAGAATCAACCCATCCTGTCAGAAAGGCATTCATCCATCTTAATGATCTAGACACCTAAACGCCCTGCTTCCCAACACCAACACAATGGTAATTAAATATCAACATGAGTTTGAAAGGAGACATCTGTAGCAAAAGGAAAAAACTAGTATACCAGATAAATTCTCCAAGAAATCCCCACCTCTCTCAAAATCTAGTATCAGTTCTTAACTTGGATACTTATAAACTTTGAACCTCCATGTATAAGTCCTGCTTTGTACAGTCACGTGGCACCAAAGAGGCACTGTGCCTTGTGACAACCATAAGCTATGACAAAAGTACACAGAAATCAATCTGCTTGCAGCTACCCCTTGACCAAAAGGGATCTCTGTGATAGGAGTTGAAGAATGTGGTAACAAAAGAATGATTTTTACGTGGCACACATTCGTGTCCCCTTTAAAGTAAAGAAACCACTTACTGGGGCTTAAATTAAAGAAAGCGCTAGCTAGGCACTGACTACCATAGCGCTATCCTGAATCCTTATCATCCCCTTATTTGCTTTTGATCTCAAATGATTATTATTAATAATGTATGCTAAGTACTCTGTACTGTATTGGAAAATGAGAGTTTAATGAATGGCAGTTCTTTTATTTTCTTTCTCCTCACCAAAGCAAACATTTAAAGAGCACTTGCTAGGTGCCACCCACTGATCCAAGAACTTAACAAATGTTTCCTTATTTAATCTTCACAACTGGATGAGATAGGGTTACAATTAATACCCCAATTTTATAAATGGGAAATTTGCCCAAGGAAACATTTAATCGGGAGAAGAGCTAGGATAAAAACCAAAGCCATTTGGCAGTACCATTGTGCTTTCTAGGAAAGTGCCTCCTACCTCACAATTTTGACCCTATAATAACCTGCACGGAATGTAGAAGAATTAAAGTCACCAGCTTCATCTCTGGACAACTCTTAGCGGTAATTATTTTGGTGTCTAGGTATGCAGGCAAGGCCTGAACACTGTTGGAATGCTGACTGAATGGAGAAGTATAATCTGGTATAATGTGAAATATATATGTTTCATCATATGCATGTTTGGCAACTGTCAAAAAGCTCTCAAAACCCTTGGAGTTTCCTGGGTGATGATTGTCTTTTGTTATGTGTAATTCTCTTTAGATAACACCTGAGTTTATGTCACTGTGGTGATTTAAGGTCAAAATGAGTCTAGTCACCAAAAAGACCAAGTGATTAGTGGACTAGAGGGTTGAAATTTCCTATCCTAAGCAGTAACTTCCGGGAAAGGCAGGGGTGGGTAACTTAGACAGACCAAGATCTGATAACCTCCAGCCTGCTGAGCACACTGTGATACCGGGAGGGTGCCGTTCCCAGAGAAGCATGGCACAATACCTTGCCCTATGCGTTTTTTTCTTCTGGTTGATCAGCTGTATCTTTATAACATCCTTTAAAATAACTCAGTAAGTGATAAGTGTTTCCTGAGTTCTGGAAGCCAATCCAGAAAATTAAATCAAAGAATTTGTTCCAATATGCAGGTCACCACCTGATCTTGGATGTTGGCATGTGAGGTAGGGGGTGGTCTTAGAGACTGAGCACTCATCTTCTGGAATCTGATGTTATCGTCAGGTGGACAGTGTCAGAATTCAACTGAATTGCAGAACACCTAGTCTGTTTCTACTGGTTTGGTATGTGGGGAGGAGTGCCCTGCACATCTGGCTATGGAAATGCTCTGTAGGATCATGTAAATGGAGAGAAAAAAAATTGTTTTCTTTTTTTTCCAGTTAGTGGTGATATATAAAGCAGCTCACTTTCCTTTACTCAGGGAAAACAATTCTATTTACTAAGACTTAAAAGGAAAATCATTTCTAAAACTATTGGAAGATTGTGTCTGCACTATATTACTTTTTCAAAGCAAATAATAGTAATTAATCAAATTGCATATATTATCACTTATCATTATTTATTAAATTTCCCTCATGGTTAGAGACAAGATAGAGGAGGCCGCAAAACAGGACTCCTGTCACTAAGGATAAGAAAAAAAAAATACAACCAGAGAATCTACTGCTTGTGAATAGAAACAAAATGAATTTCTTAACAGACAAATGCACATAACAGAAGGGAGATCATCCTTCCCAATATGGCAGAAAGACTTTCATAGCTAATTCTCAACACTTTCAGGCAAGGACAATTAAAGATTCAGAGGTCTAGCCGGGCGTGGTGGCTCACACCTGTAATCCCAGCACTAGGGAGGCTGAGAGAAGCGGATCATTGTGAGTTTGAGACCAGCCTGGGCTACAAAGTGAGCTCAAGGCCAGCCTGAACGGCATAGTGAGACCCTATCTCAAAAACAGGGCTGGGGATCTAGCTCAGCAGTCTAAGCGCCTGCCTGGCAAGCGCAAGGTCGTGAGTTCAATCCCCGGTGCCGCAAAAAAAAAAAAAAAAAAAAATTCAGAGGTCTCCAATATGAAAAAAAAAAAAGCTGGTTCTAGACTAGACTCTATTTTTATTCTTTATTCACAAAGCAAAGAAATGAAGGCCCCCATTAAGAATCTGCCTCAATGGGAATTTCTAGTAATATTTAATGTAAATTACCTTTCCCTAATCAATCTGTGCCAGAACTTTTGTTTGATCATGGAATCAAATATTAATAAGCCTGGTTTTTATTCTCCAGAAGCAAAAAGTTTCATTGTTGAACATATATGAAAAGGTGATTACATGGCTGCATGATAAATGCTTAAGACCGTGTGAAAAATATACTGGAAACTAAAAAAAATGGAGTGATCACATTTTCCTAGGAAAGAAGGCAAATTAGAATGGGAAAGTGCTACATAATCTGTATGCAGGCACTATGGTTTGGAAGTTGTTGCTCTTCCAAAGGTACATGTGCTAGAAGCTGGGTTCTCAGTGGGGTGAAATTCACATGACAGAAGCTTTAAGAGGTAAGATTTAGTGGACACTAATTTAGCCATGATGGCTGCGCCCACATGAATGAACTAATGCTGTCCCTCAGAAGTAGCTCAGGTCTCATATGAATGGACAAGTTATTTAAAGAAGAAATTGTTATAAAGTGAGGCTAATCCATACATTCGGCCCTTTTTATACAAGGCCAGATCCCTTTCTCCTTCTCCTTCAAGGTGTCACACAAAGGGAAGGTCCTTGCCAGATGCCAACCAAGCTGCTTGGAACTTCCAGCTACCAAAATCATGAGCCAATAATGTTGTTTACCTTATAAATTACTATGTCTCAGGTATTTTGTTACAGCAACACAAATCAGACAAAGACAGTGGGCAAATCACATTAAATAAAAGATTAATTTCTTTGGCATACTTGTTTGTGACATAAGTTTCTGTCAGCTAATCAAGCTTTTCATTTCTTTATTCCTGGGCATGTGCTTTTCATTGCCATATTTACATTATACGTTTTATAAATTCTTTTACTGCTTCCTGTTTCCTAATAATGAAATAATGGAAAATTCTAAATAATCTTTGAAGTGCTATCTTCTTTTCATTTTCCTCCTAATAGTAAAAAATGAATTCCAAACAATGAATACAAATCAAAATTATAATTTTTTAAAATGAAACACAAAAAAGCACAGCTTGGTACCTGGGATGCTATTTATAAACAATGTGTAAACTATACTTACAGTGATTTCTCCTCATTTTGTTGATCAAATGTAAATCTAAAAAAAAAAAAGTAATTAGTAATTTTGTCCTATTTAACCCCTAATTCTTTTCACCTGCCAGCACATTTTAAGAAGTGAGAAAGAAAAGAGGATTCAGCAATTGAGAACTGGTTATCATTTAGAGCAATGTTGAGTGTGAATGCAATTTCACTCAATTAAGCCTTAAACAACTGATGCAGGCAAATGTGGTCCATGCACTAGAGACCCTTATTATATCTAATATAAAATAGTTAATTGCTTTGAAATGAAGTTCAAATCAGACAGAGAAATGTCTATTCTGACTATTACTAAAATAAAAGTAGGCAATGGGCACTGTTGTGTTTTTGCTTGACTCTGTGAATTCTCAAGAATATTCATTTACTTAATAGGCAAAATTAAGGCATGTGTCCTCCAGGGACTGGCACTCTTAGGACACATGGACAGAAATGCAATTTTCTTTGTAATTTCCTTGATGGATTCAATAAAGATTCCTATTAGTCTATATGTTAGTGTTTCTGGGCAATATTGTCAGCTGCATTTCAGCTAACATATATTAAACATCCTCTTATTGTTGTATAAAATTTTGTCTTCAAAATTATGCAAATTCATTCACATTATTTTATTAGGCAACATAGTTATTTAAGCTGTATAGAACAATACAGTGTGATATTTCTCTTGAAATTGTTAAGGTCAGGACAATACCCTTAAAATAAACTTCTTTTGAACAGAAAAGATTTCAACTGCTTGTAAATAGGGAAACATAAAAATTCTTGTGCATTTTGAAGGTTTTATATTTGGCTCAAAAATGGGACTTAACCTTCCATAAAAAGTCATTGAATGCTATAAGGAAATCCTCCCAACCTGTTCCCAATTTACTGTTTAGCTCCTCATATTGAATTATGTTTACTAAATCTCAAAAGTAATGTAATGGAAAAGAAGATAAAAACATAAATAAGTCTACATTGTGGAATTAAACTAGGTCCTGTCATCATAAATTGATAGGAAAAAATACATATTTTTAGCGTACAATCATGTTTGAAAATTTGATTGCTAATGGATTTCTGTATTCATATCAAGGTCAGATAGGCAATTGTTTATAAGTAATCTGAAGTCTTTTATAGCCTCTTCCCACAAGTTTTATAGCATCTATTTATGTTAGACATTTTGCCATTTCAAATGTGGCTCCCTTATAGTTTTTTCCATAAGAGCAATCCAATACATTTTGTCAAATTTGCACTTGTTTTCAAAACCCTCCTTTATTTTACTGGAGAGCTTGCAATTAACCCACTTCTCCCTATTGAGAAGCATCTTTGTAATAACAGCTTTCCTGGCAGAGCTTTTGTTAGGCAGATTTTAAAATCAAGAGCCCATAAAGGTTGGAAAAATCCAGTCACATTAAAGTTCCACAAATCTCTTTCAAGGTCATATCCCTTAAGTTCGTAGAGGTTTTTTTCCTGCGAAAGATTGCAGAGACATTTTCCATATGTTAAAAAAAAGAAAATAAAATAAAAATAAGATAAGCACTGTTACCTGTTTTACCAAATGTTGGAAGAAAGGATGTGATATTACTTCTTCCAGGGACTGACAGGGAAGAAATTTTATACCCTCTTTGCCACTTTGAAGCTTGCTAGTAGGAAGGGTGAGCCCTCTGTGAAGTACGCTACAGTCTCATTCATGTGACCAGGGCTGGCCAGAAATCCAGCTGCATGAAAGAGCTTAGTAGTCAAAGGGCATGGTAATTCCCTCCATCTGCCTTTTCTTTCTTCTAAGGCAAAATCTTCACCTGGTGTTTTTGATGCATGTGTTCTAATTATGATGGTTGCCATCAGCAGCCCTGTGGGGTGACACCACCAACTCGCTGAGCCCACAGAGCACACTGAAGCTTGTTAAGCGACCATGTCAGCCTGATTTTAGGGCCTATTTTGCAGCTCTCCACAGGCCTATCTAAAAGCATCAGGAGTCTCAGTCTTGCAGGACAAGTGCATTGTCTTTCTAAATGTCTCTTCCTGATAAGCAAATCCAAATATGGTTCATTCACTGTGGCTTTGAAGGCACAGTGGGGAACTTGGCTTGCATGGTGGATACAACAAAATGCTTAATATTATCACTTGGTATAGAGCTAAAGAACTCAATTTCCAATTCCAAGATAAAAACCTTTGCTCCCCAGCTATGATCAAGAGTTTGAAATTTAAATCAGGAGTCTTGAAAGCTATTCTAACTCTCAAAAGGACTGGCTTTCCCATACATACAAAGAAGGAAATGCTGTGCTTGCATTAGTATCTGAATCAGGAAAAGCTCATATCATTTTAGAAAATGTAATACTTGCCTCGTTCAATTGGAATGCTGTTGAGTATTTTCAGTGTTTTCAGTTCATTTGTTTTATTGTATTTCCCATTATTTAGATTATGATTAGGGCTGGTTCCATAGTCCTGTTTTTATTACTTTATATACCACCTATTGTTTTAGTGTTTCCACACTAATAACACCTGGCAACATCCAAAAACATTTTGATTTATTTTAATGTAAGTACAAAAGAAGCATCAAACTTACAAATATCCTTAGCAGTCCACTCTGCTCTGGCATGTTTTATATATCTTGAATCACTGTTTTCACTGTTTTCTCAGTTTTATTGAGGTATAATTAAGAAATAAAAATGAATATGTTTATGGTATACAATATGTTTTGATATATGTGTGCACTGTGAAAATATTACTACAATAAAGCTAACATCATCGCCTCACAGTTATTTTTTTGCATGCAGGAGGACAGACCATTTAGGATTTACTTCCTCAGTAAATTTTCAGTGTACAATACAGTATCGCTAATTATAGTCTCTATGTTGTACGTGCATTACCTCTTCAGAAAACTTATCCTGTGCCTCTGAATTTGTGCGTCTTTTGCCCGCCAGCTCCCATTCCCTTCACACCTTGGTTCATGGTAGCAACCATTACACACTCTATTTCTATGAATTTGGACTGTTTTAGATTCCACACACAAGTCAGATCATACAGTATTTGTCTTTCTGTGCCAGGTTTCTCAACTTAGTGCAATGCCCTCTAGGCTCATTTATGTTGTTTCAAATGACAGGATTTCTTTCAGAGCTAAATAATCCTCTGAGCGTGTGTGTGTGTGTGTGTGTGTGCGTGTGTGTGTGTATGTTCAAGCACACATTGTGAATAATGGTGCGATTAAAAGGAATGCTGTTATCACTTTAAGTCTGCATTTTAGTGACACTCAAATAAATGCTAAAATGAGTTTCCTTCTCTTATTACTTTGAAGAATGTTTTAGGTCTGTTTAGGTCGAGCTGGACAAAGAAAATTTAGTTAATTTAAGCAAATCCCATTTAGGAATTGGAACCTAAAATCATCTCCAACAATGTAGAAATGGTGGCTTAAGACACCTCAAAGCAACTTTTCTGTGCTTCTTATTCACATCCCACATTCCAACTACATCAGTCCAGGCATTCAGAGAAGAAACATATTTACTGGCTTGCAAGGTAATTGGTTTGGCAAAAGTTCTGTATTTAACGCCTAAACCAAACCAAAACAAAAAAATCCACAAAACAAAACTGTAATTTGTTATGTAATTCTTTAAGTCAGTTTTATTAGTCTATACTAGTTTGCAACAATGAAGGTTAGTTTTACTGACACTATTTAGTTAGCTTGTATTCATACAGTACCATATTAATATTCACTTATTCATTCAGCAAATTTATACAGAGTACCCACTGTGTTTGGCCTCTGCAGAAAGTCTTAGGTATTCAAATACTTAAACATGTCTTCAAAGAGCTCAAACACACACCTCTAGACTGATAATTATAGGAAATTTGTTAAATGCAGTGACAGAGACATGTACAGGGAAGTCATTAGGAAGGGACATTATGAGAATGGAGAAGTGAAGGAAGGGTGCAAAAATAGCTTTGTAGAAGATATTTTTAAAAAACAAATTAAAGATTCAAATGATTCTTAAAGAATTGATACAAGTTAGCACAAGCAGAGCATGTAATGTCAGGCAATTGAAATGAAGGAGAAAGTACGAGTATTGAGGTGATAAACAGCATGACACATGGGACAAGAATCAAATTGGAAGATGAATCTGGAGAGGAAGATGAAGTGCCAAAGAGATGATTATATGCTATGCAAAAGTAACTTAAAATGTTGGGAAAGCATGAAACGTATAGCCTGGCTGTAACATGGATTAGATTTGTGTTTTAGATAGATCACTTTGGTGCTTATGCAAAGGATAAATCCAGTAGACAAAACATGGAGACCCAGTAGGATGTTCTAAAGTCCAATAAAGAGACAATAAAAGTCTCAATATGGGAAGAAAAGAAGTTGGAACATGAATGGTAGTATTTAGCAATTCACTGAGTATGAACTATGAAAGATGGAGGAGTCAGATCACTTTTCGGTTATTGCAATGGCTTGCAGTCGACAGCAAACAGGAGTGTGAACCAAGGAAGAGGAATATGTTAGTATTAAACACAGCAGGGAGTTCAAATTCCATATTGTCACATTATTCCTTGGAGTCATTCCTTCCTTCCTTCATTCATCAATATGTATTAAGTAGTCATAGGTACAGGACTTTATAGAAACAGATCCAACAAAGGAACCAGACAAGTGTACTGCATTCTCTACAGGGCACACTCACAAATGCCAGTGTGCAAAGAAGAGAAACATGCAACAGTACACATGCTGCACTGCAGGAAAAGCATAAACAGAACTGTGTGATGTCCACTGGAGAAATGGTTATGTTTAGCTGAGGTTTCAGCAGGAATGAAGGATGAATTTGAGGGGGCAGGGACAGGTTAGGTCAAGAATGGTCCCTAAAACTCTCAGAGGCTCAGAGTTGGGTATTCTGAAGGTAAATGACTGGTGGGGGGCTATAGCTGAACATGAAGTTAGATGGGACCAATTCAGATGGGGGGGTGTCCCTCTGGCTCTTTCCTTCACCCTCTGCTTCCTGAACATCATGATGTGAACAGCTTTCTTCAGCCCCGTCCTTGCACCATGCTTTGTGTGTTGGAGCTAAAATTTCTGAAACTGTGCCAAAATAAACCTGTACTCCTCTAAGTAACGCATGTTGGGGATTGTGTCTTAATGCCAAGAATGTGACTATGATAGCATTTGAGGAAGCCCTTGGAATTTAAAATTCAGGCAAGTGGTGATCGGCCTGAAATGCTTCTGAGCAGAGGCAACAGCACAGATGGCAATTGTCATGGAGCAGGGTAAAGAAAGTGAACACGGGCATTTGAGTAGGGGTCCTGGCAAGGGAAAGAGTGAGACAAGGGGAAGGGTTGAGCAGAATTATGCTAAGAGGATTACTTGATTACTTGGCTGTGAGGGGCAAGAAAAAATATCCTATATGATGCCGTTTGGACACACTGCAAGTGCAAGTTTATGAAACAAGAATATAAGCTGTTTTGAACCTATCTAGACCAGTTACCATGGCTATAAATTGACAACTACAACTAAAATATTTATCCTTCATTCTAAAGGACAGTTATTGTACAACTGCTTCCATTTAGGCCTTGCTGGAGTTATTAATCCACTTTTAAATCTCAGAAAATTGCTACATCATGTAACGTCCAGTCAGCCTTTTGTATTCTTGTTGAATAATTTGGGGGAGTTACGTGGTTTCACTTTTGTAAGTTAGTTTATTTTAGAAGATGTTGAAAGGAGACACACAGACCATTGTGAGCCCTTCCCAATCCAGGGTCCACCTGGTACCCAGTTGAATGAGCATCTGTAGCTCAAATTATGCTTCCTCCCCTGATCTCCATACAGGATATTTTTTCTTTGTTAAAGAGGGTTTTAGGTTTTTCCCCCTTTTTACTGTTCTCTTCTTCCTAATCCTAAAAGCAGTCTATAAAGCTGACCTTGCTGCTGATAATGTCACTCCATTGTTCACCATAGTCAACAACTTTTTTAGTATTAAACTGCAAGAAACAAAGAAGAAATGAGTACAGAGAAAGTGTCGTAGACTCCACTGGCTCCTGTTTCCTTGGCCTCTTTCCTCGCCTTTTCCTTCTGTTGTTTTTGACTTTAGATGCTATTGGCATGAGAAATTAAGTCCTTTAGCAAAATGTGTACATATACATGTACACTCCCAGCCTTATCCTTCTCCATCACAGTATTATAAGATGTACATGTATTTAGTTCCAAAACTTTAAATAAAATTAGTAGAAAAACCTGGACATGAGTAAGCCACACCATAACTGAAGCACCTGAATATGTGTTTTCAGCTCATGTTCTCAGACTTTGCAGTAATCATTTATTTTTAATGAACAAGCAATACTAAAAATCAGACTGCGAGTATGCTGTTATTACCATTCATTGGTGTCTAATATGGGCTTCTTTCTGGAAAAACCACTGGTATCCTTGATAATAATTTGAGAGGAAAAACTATGAGGCAACAACCCTATCTACGTTTTGTAATTCTGAGGAAAAATTTGAAACCAACTTTCTCTACGTTTTTGCTCCCGTGACCTTTATGGTTCGTGAGGAGGAGAAATGAATGATTGAATTTACAGTTTTCAATTCTCATTGTTCTTAACTTTGCTACATTTGTTCTTTCTCTTTCACTTTACTTCCTCTCATGAAAAAGAGTATGTTAAAGAATATATAACAAATGCTGGTGAGGTTGTGGGAAAATGGAACACTTCTACATTGTTTGTAGGAAAGTAAACTAATACAACCACTATGGAAATCAGTATGGAGAATCCTCAAAAAAGCAAAACTAGTAATTCATTTGACCCAAGTTTTTCCTTCTTGATAATGTCCCAAAAGAGTTAAGGACATAATATTACAGTGTTGCATGCATACCCATTTTATAGCAGCACAATTTATAATAGCTAAGTTTTAGAAGCAGCCTACATATCCATTGAGAGATGAATTAAATAAAGAAAATGTGGTGTTCATACACAATGGAGTACTACTCCACTATAAAGAAAGATAGGATAGAGTCATTTGTAGGAAAATGAATGCACCTTGAGACCATGTTAAGTCAAATGAATCAGACACAAAGTTTAAATGTCATATGCTTTCTCTTATATGAGAAACCCAATTTATAAATAAAGAAGAAAATAAGCATAGATAATAGGAAGTGACAAGATAGATCTTTCTTGGTCAGAGGGGATCAAGAAGTGAAGGGAAGGGGAGAGAGGAGGGAAACGGGATAAACAAAGAACTAAGCAGTGTTATGTATATATACCAATTCCACATAAGGAATGTGAACATTATGTGCTACAAAAATGTACTAATAAAAATAAAAAATAAATTGCTTAATTAAATACATGAAATAACAGTGTATGGTACTCACAATTTTGTCAATTTTTGCTCTTAGGAATCAGAATCTAGAGTTTATGAACTAACAATACAAGAGCTAAGTCTTAACCAACTCCTCATTTTTCAAGTGAGAAAACTGAAACACAAGAAAGACAAACAACTTAAACCATGGCAGAGCTGAATTTGTGTTGAAACCCTTTATCTGGGTTTCCTTCAGCAGAATTAGGATAACCATAGTGCTTGGGAAAAAACCTCGTGAGTTCCATGGAAAAGTTGACTCAAAAGTCATCTTCTGAAATTCTGCTTTAAGGTACTCTTTTCAAATGTCAAAGATGAATTTAGGCTAGTATAACTGCTGGTTCAGATCATTTCCCATATCTTTGGTTCCCACATAATTTTTCTTATTATTTTCATTTTAATTTCCATTCTTTATAGATTTGAGTGACCGCATATTATACTGCCTTGTTGGGCTATTGTTATGTACCAAGCCTGGCATAAATCCAGAGGCAACAAATTAGAAATATTGACTTTTCTGCTGAAATAATAAAATGATGGTTTGGGACTTAACAAATGTAGTTTTAATTTAACAACGAATGTAGCAGTGCCTTCTAGGGAGATCCTTGAAGATACAATAAAACAAAACTTTCTAAATTTTAAGAATCATAAGATGAAATGATGTACATTGAAAGGTCAGGGAGACTCCTCATGATTGTAACTTCCTAAGACAAAACTTAGAAGGCCATTCATGCATCGCTTTCAATACAAAAAATATGTATATAAGTCAGAAGCATCTCTTTTCCCAGTAACAAATAGAACATCCTTAGGAACAATTATTTCTCAAGGGGAATGGTATAACTGCATTACTGATTTCTCAGTTTCTGAGCAGCAGCAATTAGATAAACTTGAAACTGGTGGCTATAATCCTCAAGGTTAGATCTGATTAGTAAAGCAAATGATAGCCTGCTGATTCTAAAATAAAAAGCTACATAAATACATGTTGCCATTTTCAGCAATAAAGTAAAAAGCAGTTTGCAGTAAATGTGATTGGCATAAAACAATGTAGAAAATAATGTCAAATACATTCAGGAAACAGCTATTGCTGTCAAATTTGCAAAATAAGATGGTGCTTCCAGAAATGTATCTACAATTTAAAGCGACTAAAAAAGGTTGACAGATATGCTAACAAATTATTCATGCCATATTTAAATTGTATACCTAACTCTGCAGTAGCATATTTATTTAATCAAAGCATGATCACTTCTGACAATTACTTTTATCAACTTTTATAAAATATACCAGAAAATATTTGCAGACGTGTATCACCTAAGTCATGTAAGCAGTAAGAAGCTGACACAGCTATTCAAAACGGCAAAGGAACAGAAAGAGTCTAGCACAGTAAGACATTATCAAATGCTTCCTTAGCCAGCAAATGCCTGGGATAATAACAGATGAGAATAAGGAAAGTATAAGGAGGTTATTGAATTATACTACCAGGATATGTCTCTAGTGCAGCATGCTTTGAATAGCTCTATACATTTGCTAGAAAAATCACAACACAATATTTCTGTTTGGGTGAACAGGTCAGAAGCATTCTATCAGGAGTCTCGAAGTCAAAAGCCCTCAGGAGCTGGGCAGATAATGACAGTGAGTGGCATGGTCTAAAGACAGGAAAATGGGAAAGCACTTGCTCAGGATAAAGGTAGCTGATAGTGCCAATTATCACTGAGCCAGAATGCAGGCCAGAACCGCCGAATCTTCAAGAAGACTCAGAAATTAAGATTTTCCTGAAGTGCAAATATTTTTTGTTGTTGGCAATTAAACTATTAAAAGCAATGACAATAATATGGATGTGGACTAGATTCAGATAGAGGCCACCTGTTTGCATATTCTGGACCATATAATTATAGAACCAGGCTATTTGTATATTCAAGACTATAGCATGATCACCAGTTAAACAAATTATAACTAAAACCATTCTGGAAGTAATTAGATACTAGAACATCATGCCAGGCAGAGTGCACTTTGTGTTTATGGAAACTTACTTGGGCTCAGAATTATTTGCCTACACTATGTCACAGAGCAGTGGCGGTAAAAGTTTAAGGGCTTTCAGTGATAACAGACAACTGGCTGCTACACGCATGCCATAGGTTTGCCACCACTGGTCCAGAGGGAACGATTCGGGTGACTATGGTTGCCTCTTTGTCCCTCACTTCTTTTTTCTATAAAATGGAAACACCACTATTTCCTACCTCTTAGGGTTGTTGTCAGGATTAAATGAGTTATCTTGTAAATCACTGAGAATAGTACCTCACATACAGTAAGCAGTCCATAAATTTACCTAGTATTATTGATTTTATTACAAATAAAATGTGTATTTCTTCAATGTTAAAGGCATTGAATGATGGCATTCCCAGAATGCAACCACTCAGGTTATCCACAGTGAGCAGATAACCCTTGAAATATAACTAATGGCAGAGAAAATAACAGCAAGATATCCAAGTAATTGTGCTGTACCGAGCAGGTAAGCAGTAGAGAGGGTAGGAGGAATAGTTCAAAGCCTCAGTGAAGCACAGTTTCTAACAGCATTCCTTTGGGCAACAAGGTAATTACTATAGTAGACAGACTGGCGTGGCATGCAGTCATTAGGCGTGATCTG
>RJWT010001182.1:30008-51219 GCA_004365215.1 Cuniculus paca | reverse complement strand
ACCAAACCAACCCTACGAAGATTACTAAAGGACATTTTAGAGAGAGAGAAAAAGGACCATGGTCTCAGGAACAATGTTAGAGGGGGACCATCAAGTGGGGCCAGTCGATTGAATGGAGAGGAAAAATAGGGAGCCAATGGCAGGAAAATAGCACGGCAGAGACAATACAGTGCAAGAGGGCCTCAAGGCACTAATAGAAAGAAACAGAGGCATATTGGATCAGGAGACAGGATCCATCAATATGCTCTATGCAAGAAACACATTTAGCTAGAAAGAAAATTCATAGACCGAAAGTCAAAGGAGAGAGAACAATGCCCTATGTGACAGGGAGCCAGAAAAAAAAAATAGGGATAGCCTGACCATTAATTGCAAAATGGGTAAGAAAGACATGGTATTTTATGTGGTGGAAACTTACTCAGCTATAAAGGAAGATAACCTCAAGGCTCTTGTAGGTAGATAGAGGCAAATGGTAATAGTGCTCATGGATGTAATGGATCAGAGTCACAAGGGTGAATTTTATGTTGTCTCCATAGCATAACAACCCAAAGGTGTTAGTGGGATCCAAAATGCACAATACATATTGGGAAAGTCAAAGGAGAGGTATTATCTAAAAAGGGAAGGAAATGACCACTATTAATCTATTATTATGATTTGAAATTCAGATTGTATTCATTGTTCTGATTAGTTCATTTTATTGTGATTTGTTTGATTTTATTATACTTCATGGCATGGACAGCTATTTTAAAGATAAAAAAATATATAATTGCAGCCATTGAGGATGTCCAATTATCTTGTTTAGAAACCCTGTATGGCTTTGTTTGTTTTGATTGATTTTACTCTACTCTGTGTGGTTTGATTGTAATATGTCTGAAGGTGTAGGCAACTATTCTGAAGATAACAAACAGTATGGTAGCCAATGCTGTTTTGCTAGTATCTTGAACTTCTGTATTACTTACATTGTTCTGCTTTGTTTGTTCTGTTCTGTTTTGTTATGTTTTGTTTTGTTTCTGCTGTTTTAGTTTGTTGTATTTTGTTTGATTTTACTTATCCCTGATGGTATGGGCAGGTATACTGCAGATAACAAGAGGCATTATGGTAGCCTTATTGATTGCTTTTTACCCTGTTTAAAAGTCATGTGCCATGTTCAATGCTTTGTTTTGATTGACTTTACTCTGTTTTGTTCTGTTTGGTTGTATTCTTTTCAAAATAAAATTAAAAAAAAACTTACTACACTAAAAGACACATTGCCATTAATTTCTCTTAATATATTCTTCTTCACTTGGTACACATTGATCCCACTATTCTGGCCACTTTTTGAAGCAGTTCTGGAAGTCCTCTTTCATGACTGTGTTTAGTTGCGCTGTCACGACCGCTTCAATGTCCTCAATCAGTTCAGAATGTTTATATTTCGTGGTCATTTAGACTTTGGGGAAGAGCCAGAAGTCGTATGGTGCAAGAACAAGGTATATGAAAACACAGTATAATAGTTTCACAAGCCAGCCTTTTTGTTGAATAGCACACAGCAGCAGCATTCGCAGTATTTTTATCATGCCCCCTAAAGACATTCATGAAAGAAGACTTCCAGAACAGTTTCAGAAAGTGGCAAGAATGAGGTGATAAGTGTGTTCAAAGTGAAAGGGCTCATTTTGAAGGCGATTCATGGCAATGTGTCCTTTACTGTAATAAATTTTTTAGCATTCAGTATATTTGATCACCCCTTGTAGATACTCCCCCTCAGCGGTCTTTAATCCTTTCTTGAACAGAAGTAGTATGCAGAAATAAGAGTTGAATTGAAACCTACTATTTAAAAATTATCACTACTTCCAATTTAAAGCCTTGTATCATCTCAGAAGCTTTCCCTTTAACAGTTTGCACAGACATTTTCTCTGCATGGATTGGCTACAACCAGAAGAGGAACTGCAAGTTTCTGTTCCTGTCCTACGCTTACAAAGGGGTTTTACTTTCTAAAAGCTTCTCAGGTCACAGGAACCAAGCAGTGATGAAAAGAGAACACTCACACTAAAAGGACCTATTAAGTCATGACCCTTGGGACTGGAACATGGAATGCCTGAGTGGCCTCTGGGGCACAGCCAACCCGCCCTTGAATGCTCTCCTACAGGAGCTGAACCATCATTGTCACTTGATGCTCTGACTGCCAGGGTTCTTATGCTGAGATGGAAAATCTCACAGCTTCAAGCACTGGCTCTGCTGCCACCTTGGAACCTACAAAGCAGATACATTCTCAAAAGTTAAAGCAGCACTCTGCCTCATACAACTTCAGAGTCAGACCGGGGAGAGGGTGATTACTTTTTGGTGTTTCTCTTTAAAAAAACTTTTATCAATTTCACATGTAAAAATATTAATTCGCTACAATGTCTAGGCATTGCAAAATAGTATGTTATAGTATTTTATAGTAAATGTACTATTTAACCATCTCTTTGACTAAATGCACTTGAAAAGGAAGTTTTGAGAGTGCAACTTAAACATGTAATATGGTAAGTACTATGATTGCCTTCTAAGCTTGCACTCTGAAGTATTTTAGCAGCTTCCACTACTCTAAGACCAAGATACTCAAAGAAACAAACTTCAGTCACAAAAAGTAAGAATGATCCTACTTCTCCTTCATCAAAGTTATGACCACATGAAAATAAGGTGTTTGAATGCATGTCATAGAGAATAAGAATTATTTTAAATAAAGTGCTGTCACTTAAGTTAGTAATACCCCAAGCAAGTTTTAAGGCTCTGCAAGGAAAGAATTAGCCTACTCTTTTGGGAATTTAGTGGTGTCTGGAATGCAGAAAGTGACAATGAGGCTGAAAATGGATTGGCTTTGGGGCTTGTTCTGCTTTATAAATAATAATGAACCTTTTCTTACATGTGAATGAAAAAAAATCTGTCCCTAGAGTACAAAAGTACTTCATAACCCAATTTGCATTTTTCCACTCCAAGCATATTTTCTGGGAGTTCTACTTAGAGAGCAAAAGCTGCTGTATGAAAATTTTAACAAGCACTTTACAAACTAAGCTGGACAGCTTGCAAGTTGCCTTATACCAAGTATTAATTTGAACCAGTTTTTTGTTTGTTTGTTTGTTTTTGCTTTTTGGGGTTTTTGGGGGTTTTTTTTTGCACAAAGACATTATTTGGCCATTAAACATTTTGTGGATTGCAACTCTATTTTGTTCTTTAATTCTTTCCTTTGTTTAGGTTCTTTTTTCTTTTAATTCTATTCACATTCATAGGTAGTTTGTAAAAACTCAAGAAATATGAGAGATAATTAGATCTTGGTTTAGCAAAACTAGAATATTAGATATTTGTTATTCATTAAGTGGACCATTTGGTTTTTACTTTTCTTTTCTCCTCTATGTTCAGAAAAGTGTACATCTCTTGACTTGTAACGTGTAGTTAATCAGTAGGAAAAGTGCATCTGAATTAGAACCTTATGTTATTTCCTGTGTAGTATCTTCATTCTTTACTTAAAATACTATTTTGTCAAAGCAACTGATAGCCTTGACTGTGACAGACAATATTCAAACACAAATTCCTCTTTTATATCCCTGCATGCAGAATATAGGCAAGCAAGCAATGACTCATTTTTGAGAAGAAAAATAAATTTTGAGACAACACTATGATTTAAAAATAACTTACCTTACTTGTATTTATCCAGTTTATTATCCTATACTAAATTATATATGCCTGTTGAATTTATGTGAAATTTTACAAAATTTTAAATATGCAGAATACACATTCTGTAATTTCCAAGTAAACTATTCAGATGAATATCTACATATTCTGAGGTGAAAAACATAGTAATCCACCCTTTCTTATGTTATAGAAAACAGACATTACCTATGACTCAATTCCTTGCTGTCACAAAAATAATTAATTCTTTTTTGTAACAACTTGTCAAATTCCATTACTTCTATATAGACAGTATTTTATAGTCTTTGTAACCAAATTTTAAATTAGTGATAAATGCTATGGATACAATTACAGGTTGAAAATATGTGTCTGGCCAGGCATGGTGGCACATGCCTGTAATCCCAGCAATAGTGAGTTCAAGGCCAGCCTGAACTACATAGTGAGACCCTGTCTCAAACAACAACAAAAATACTAAAAATATGTGTCTGAATTTCTTATCCCTTTTGCTCAGCAGTATATAAAAGTTCTGCTCTATCTAGAAAACTTGATTAAGTAGCCTGTTGTTTTGTCATTTAAAAGTGCAAAAATGTTCAAATTAAGCTTTTCCTTATTAATGTCACTTGCGCATGTGCCATATTTAGAGCTTAGTAAAATTTTGCAAAGTAACACCTATATACTGATTAAAGAGATTTTAGTTATTTATTCTTGTTCTAGGAACTTGCTTAAGTTGAATTGCATTAAGCATTTATTGAAAATCTTACATAGGCAATCACTACACCTAAAAGCAAATGGTAAGCAAAAGTGAATCAAATAACGTCTCTGCTCTGGAAAGTTTCAGTCCAATGAGGAGACAGACTTACATATGTCTTAAGTTGACAAAGAGCTCTCATCTAGTTGCTTGGATACAGAGTATTATTACAGATTGTCTCCAAACTAAAAATGTCATCTTCAGTAAGTCTCTTTCCTTGTCCTATCAATGTCTTCATATGTAAACTAAGGGCAGGTTTAATGATCATCAATTGAACATCTAACAGGTGGTCATAGACACTAATCTTCACTGAGCAATTACCATGGGGCTATCATCAAGGTAAACATTTCATCTCATTTAACCCTTAAAGCAATCCCATTTTCAGGAGGAAGAAACTGAGTTTGAAGAGTGATTAAGTAGAAGAAGCCAACCCATGCCTTCCTGTGAGCCAGCAGCAGCATGTGGGCTGGGAAGAGAATCAAAAAGTCAACCCACACCTTCCCGAGAGCCAGCTGGCACACAGATTGGGAGACAAGAAGAGCAACGCTACCTGTCTCTCCACCCCCCAAAAAAGTAACTGGCTGATTCGGAGGAACTCAGGCTGAGATGATAGCAACTGAAATAAAAAAGATAATTTAATGCTTATATTATTTGATTGACTTTGCAGGCCTAAAACTGGCAGTCTGAGCATCTATTTGGAGGATAACAATATGCATTATAACAACTGTGGGGGATTTCCTCCTGTCTTGTTTTTGAAATCCAATGTTTTGCTCTGTTTTATTGTTTTGTTTTATTCCTGTATCTAGTAACCTGAGCAACTATTTTGAAGGTAACAATAAGCAATACAACAACCACTGTTAAATTTCCATCATCTTGTTTTGAAATCCTGTATCACATTGTTGTTTGTTATTATTTTCCTTTTGTTATTTTTTTGTTTCTTGATTTTTCTGGTTTCTCTTTAAAATAAAAAAAAGAATGATAAGTAACTCACCTATGTTTACAAAGTGGTTGAGTCAGAATTTAAGGCTAGGTTGGTCTCACTTCAAAGTGTATACCTTAAACTCTATACTCTATCAATGACCATCTCTAACATCTAACATTAAGCCTATTAATATTAGGTTATCATTTGTCCTAACAAAGTAAGGTACAACCTCCAGGAGTTTGGTTTTTGTTACTAGTTTACTAATGGAGGTTAAGGGAGCATAATGAAATGATTTATTGATTCAAACTGGGAAAATCCAGCAAGGCTTCATGTAGAAGGCAGCATAAGGCAATAAAACTTCCTTACACAAAACCGAGGGGTAAGGGTATGCCAGGCTGAATAAGCTATGTGAGTGATCACAGAGAGATGAACTATCATGGTTCTGTAAGACAAAGGGAAACGTCAGTGAGAGTGAAGTCCTGAAAGTTTGCCAGAGCCAGATTGTGGCGAAATGTTGGTGTTTGTTACCCTGGACACTGTAGAAAATGGGAAGCTATCAACCACTGAAGAACATGAAAGTGAAATAACTAGTAACTTCTGGTTTGGGCTTGTTTCCTTTGTTTTTAAATTGACAACCAATAAGAATATTGAGCAAGGTTTTCAAATATGAGGTTAAAAAAAAAAGATTGTGTAAAGCCAGCAACAATTAGAAAATAAAATTTTTAGAAAAAATAATTTTCAGTAACACCATTAAAACACAACTTGGGAAAATTTCACAAAAGATATAAAGTGTCTTCTGAGAGAAAATTCTATAAAAACCTAACAAGGATAAGAGAAGTTGTAATTAGAGAGCTGTGTCACCTTCGTAAATGGAAAAATAAACAGTTCTATAAATTCAATGAAACTCCAGTAAGAACATCATAAAAGGTATTTGTAGAAATTTACAAGCCAGTCAGTCCTTATTTCCACATGGAAGAGAAAGGGCCAAGTTTGTCAAGTTAATTTTAAAGAAAAAAAAGGTACATGTCAAAACATTTTAAAACTAAATGACTTTAATTGTCCCAAAGATATGAATTGGCTTTGTAAAATTTATCTAATGAGTTAAAGAAATAGCAGAAGAAAGGGAAGATAGGAAAGAGGCAAAACTGATGACAAAAGAACGGTAGCTGCCACATAGTTTCTTATCCACTCTAAATCAGTGTGAGCCTGACCATTACACAGAGTGACCCCGATACTAAAAAAGAAGGAATCAAATCAGAGGAGCCTGACCTAAAGATAATACTTCCAAAATATGGAGAGTGAAATGTCGATCAGCCAGCTGGCATTGGCTAACAAACAGATATTTGCTAAAACAAAAAGAAGTCAATAACTGAAATTGTAAGCATATAGTTCTCAGTCTCAAAGAACATGTGACAAAGTTTAGGGCAGTTACTTCATACTCCACAGAAAGTAACGAAAGAAACTGCTTGCAAAGCACTGTATCAGTAAGTACAATAAAGCACAAATATAACTGCAAAAATGTTGGGATTTGCAAATGGCGTAAAATTAGGCAGACGTGCTCAGGAAAGCATTCCAAGTTGGATTTAGGATGTGTCCTTGGTGGTGAGAGTGTGGTGGCCCATCTGCACAGGTCCTCAGGGCCTGAGGCATGAAGGGCAGAACCACAACCAACAGTGTGAACTGTCCCTTGCTTCTGAAGTGCACCGAATCACTAGTCTGTCAAGGTACAGCTTCAAACTTTTCCTCTTCTAAGGAAATTATACAATTTCACATTCTCTCCTCCTCTATAAGTTAGTGATCTTATGTAAGATTCAGGAAGACAGTGCTTCGTTTTCCTGCATCTTGTTCTCTTTCGTGTTGTTTCATGATGCTGCAGTGAACTATATAAACTCTCCACTCTGGCACACTTATTTTGGACCATAGCTTACTTACTACCATTGTAAGAGCACCAAAATGAAAGGAACAAGGGTAATACCTAGTAGAAGATAGGATTCCTCTCACTGAGAAGTAGATTAGTTTCTTATGTATAGAATCATAATTCCCAGGAGGAGCTGAATTGAAATACATGTAGGCACCTGATGACATTCTCCTGCGGGGGTGTTCCCCACGTTGTTAACTGCTGGAACTATAGGGTTGGATCCAGACAGAGATTCATTGGAGCTTTTTAAATCATGTATTATGGTGACTTTATATGAATATATAAAGTTGTTTATATATTCAGGAACCAAGATTCCACTTTGATGCACCTCAGGTGGTGTTGGTTTATTCACAACCCAACCAAAAAATAATGTACCACAAAGTACAAGTTGATAAGTCAGCAAGCATTAAGGCAACCACAAACATTTTATTACTTAAAAGAAATTAAAATGCATCGTGGTTTATATAGTAATATTTATCATCTGTGTCCAACATCACATTGTTTACACGCTAGTTACAGTTAAATCTAATTTGCTATAATCCTGGTAAATGGGAGCTAACTACTGAGCCCTCCATTCCAGTACTGAAGCAGCACATACGACATTTTTGAACAACACTAACAGAGAATGGAGAAAAGGCTTCTTGACAACAGCTGGCATTTGTAATATAGCAGCAAGGTTCTCAGGGTTCCAATACAATATTTACTGAAATTGTAAATATATGCATAGTTTAAAAGGCTTGTAAGTCACTGGTTACAGCTTGGAATATCCTTGAGTAGATATTAAAATTGAGAGTAGTGCCACTGCTTCTTGAACGCACTGTTCTAAATTCTTAGCTTGCTTGATTGCACACAAGCCTCACAACAACTCTTTGAGAAATTATTATGCATGCATTGGCAGCTGAGGAAATTGAGGCACACAGAAGTGAAATACTGCCCAAACTTTCATAGTTAAAAACAGCGACAATGCTTGCACCAGCTCAAATTCTACAGTTCAATCTCTTAACCTGCTCTACTCTTTTCCTAGTTAGAGCTATTCTGTGTGACTGAACATTATATGTGGACAGTTTAAAAAGTTCTACATATTGTCTTTACATTTGTCATTCTGGTTGGAAATGGAGGGATATGACTCTTGTTTGAAGAACTATTCTTTCACCAAAAATTTATTTTCACCTGATGATACTGTTATTTGGAATGATTTATCTGGGCAGGTGAACACAATTTGAAAGGGGTAAAAGTGAAAGTCCTCCCAACCCACTCTTTGGTGCAGCCAAAATTATATTCAATAATATCATTTTCTTTTTGGTTCCCTGAAAAAGGGATGTGTACTAGAATATTTGTCCTATTTTAACCCTCAGGCATTCTAAGTATTGCAGATCACCAAACTATATGATAATTATTGTTTCCATTCTGATTTTTTTGTTTTTGCTCCCATCCAACAAAAGACATACATGTGACCATACTGCTACAGAAATATTAAATAACTGTTTAGTTAGATGTGGGGAAAAGGATTCATAGTCACTGGCCACAAAATATACAGAGCCACTTTTATAACTAAAAGATCTTATTTCTCATGACCATGTGGAACTGAGATCTTGGTTTCCTTATTTCTCTGTTACAAAACATAGCAGTTCTAGTGTTAATACTACAGAAAATCAGAAATCTACTGTCGTGGATAGTGGAAGTTATTTTGCCTCTAGGCAAAATTTTGAAATAGGAAAAAACTGGGGAGTTGTTACTTTCTCAGGTACTTAAAGTTCCAATCTCATCTGAAATGGGGGCGCTAGCATTAAATACCATAGATGTTATCTAAGAAGGGCTTTCCTCATTCTGGTACCAGACTGATATCCTCAGCCACCAGTGGGTTGCAGAACAGCACAGATTTGCAGCAAATCAATTATAGGTGTCCTTGGGCAAAAAACTGAATTGCCCGGAACCCGTTACCTCCTCTATTGAAACAAAATGAGATCCTTTAAAGACATCAGGAGAATTAAGTATAATTCTTTTTTCACTGTATGCATTTAAAATATACAACACAGTTTTTTTTTCTTTTCTTTATGAAACAGGGTCTGTGTATTTAAGGCTGGCCATGAGCTCACTATGTAGCCCCGGCTGGCCTTGAACTTGCAGCAATGCTCCTGCCTCAGCCTCCTGAGTGCTGGGATGACAAGCATGCACCACCATACCCAGCTCTCCCAATATTTTGATATACGTATATAAGGAAATTACTACAGTTAAGCAAACTAACATATCCATCATCTCGCAGTTACCTTTTTCATGTATGGTGGTTCCTAAATACCTACTTTTATGTGTGGAAGTGGGTGAGGAAGATACTGAACCCAGGGCCTTTGGATTGAGGTATATCCCCAGCCCTTACTTTTCGTTTTGAAAAATGGTCTTGCTAAGTTATTAAATTGCCCAGGCTGGGTCAAACCTGCAATCCTCTGCCTCAGTCTCCCATAGTGCTGGGATTATAAGTGTGTGCCACTGTATTCAGCCTAAAATCTACTTTTTTTTAAAAGCAAACTTCCAGTATACAGCATTAACTACTGCCCTTACGTACACCTGGTCTCTAGACTTACTCTTTTCACACAAGTGCAACTTAGTGATGTGGGGCCTCCAAATTATATAGGCCTTCCAAATGATGTAAGAAATATTATAACTCTCAACCTGCTAGATATCCGATACACTGAGCTCAAATTCTCCAAAGTCAAAGAATGAATGCTAAGGAACAACGGAGTTAAAGAGTAGGAAACTCTGAGGAAGAGACAGCTCCTCAGAGACAGGAGGGGGCCTGAGCAGGTTGTGACAGAGACCATTTTCCAGGAGACTGATAAAGCAAAATCATGAGGCAAGTGCAACGTGGGACAAAAATTACGACCGACAAGATTTCAAGTATAGATGCTTAGGTAATGTTGATCCAATGGGGAAGCAAATCACGTAGCAAGTGTCCATGGAAAGAACCAACACCTTTTTGGAAGAGATGAGTCAGGAGGTCCTGGTTACCCACCTATGTAGTCTTTATTGATATTCTATAATACCAATTACAGAATATTGCTTACCTCTTGGGGAGGCATGTAGGCCTGGTTACTTATCTTTATTTTGAGCCCTGGCCTTCAATGGATGCATCTCCAGCCACAACTGGAATGTATCTTCATCCTCTGCACTGACTCCCTGGAGGGCCCAGCCCTAACTGTCTACAATATTTCTACCTAACTTAGCTGTCAATAATATTAGCACCCTTAGTTCTATAGCTTCCATCCACTCCTGCCAAGAATCCCAATCATGATTTTACTGTTTATATGTATTCAAAATTTTGTTTCAATTCCACATATAAACGAAGTATAATTCTACATAGATTGAGGTGCATTTATAAAATACTGCGTTAAGTACTTGATACATAACTACTTCATGAATAAGCAAAGAATGAGTGAGTGGTAAGGGATCTGTTACTGCGAAGAGCTCAGATTCATGAGAAGCATTTTGTATAGTCTTTTTTTTCTCTGCAAATGATAAATGCTTATTTGACTTTTAGGACTTAATGTTTAGAGCTACTTACCTACTGTGAAAAACTGGAAATGTGCACACTGCAGACAAAAAAAAAAAAAAAACCTCATAAAGTGTTATAAAACATAATGGTTACAATTCTCAGAAGTTAAAAGAATTTATGCACATGGTGTAATTAGTAGAAATGTGCCTATGATATGAGCTTGAGAAACTGTTCACAGGTATTGAAGACCACACTACTGACTACACTTGGGAAGATTAATAGGCCTTGGGGCGGAGTTAGTTAATTTTGTCGCGGCGAAAAAATCCATTTATGAAATATTTTACATACACACGAAGTATGATTCCTCACGTAGATTCAGGAGCACAGAACAAATAAACATTTACAGCCACCAACTCTGCTCTGCTTCCCCAGGAGCCAGCAACTTTTCCTGTTAAAAATTGCACTATGTGTCTACCTTATAGGTTCGCCAGCATCTTTAAACAGTCTTGAGAAAAAAAAAAACTAAGCTGGCACGCGCGTGTTTAGAAGCCCAGTACACCCACGTCCACGCAAATTGAAAACACTCAGGCCAAACCTACGGTGTCCCACTAGGAAAGGGAGGCGCCTGAAGCGGCGGCTGATTCCGCCCACGTAAAAGATGGCGCTGGTCGCTTCAGCCATTCCTGATGCTCGGTTCCTTCTCTGGGGGCGGGGTCTAGGCAGAGAAGAGGCGTGTGTCTAGGAGCAGTGTGTTTCCCCTGCAGTTCCTGCTCTCCATTTGTTTTCACAGCGTTCTCCAGAGGTGGTCTAGGAAAGATCGGATAAAGACTGCTCGAAAGAAAACAAGGCAACCCCCCGGCAGCGCGCAGCGGGCCGGGCGCTCCCGGCGGCGGAGGGGCGGGGCAAGGGGCAGGGGGCGTGGCCGGGGCGGGGCTGCGGTTGCGGTCCTGCGCCCGCGGCAGTGTCGGAGGCGGCGACGGCGGCGAGTGGGTGAGTGAGGAGCGGGCTGACGGCGGGGTTTGGGGTCAGCGCTCCGCCGCGGGGCCGGGGGCTGCGGTTTTTTCCGCAGAGCGCGCCTTGTTCTCGTTTCCTGTCGCTGCGCTGACGGAGGAGCCGGCGGGCTGTCCAGCCTGGCGGCTGGTGGGGTCACCTGCAGGAGGGCCAGGCGTCGCGGCCGCGGTGGCGCGAACCCTGCGGTGGGCCCGGCTTTTGGTCCGCATTCTCTGAGCAAGCCCTTTCCCGGGACCCAGCGGGGCCGCCGCCGGGGAGCCCAGGGAAAGGAGCCCCTGGCGCGCGAGGCCTGGCCGAGGCGTGGAGGGAGCCCGAGGGCGGGCGGCGCGGTGAACGCGGGGGTCCCGCGGGGAGCTGGCGCCGGAAGGAGGGGGCGTGGGGACCTGCTGCTTGCCTGCGGGATTTCAAAAGTTTGTGAGGAGTGCTGATGTCTTGTAAAAGTGAGCAGCAGTGATAGGGCGGAGTGTACCCTATTCTGCGGGACAAGACCTGGTTGCCTCACAGCTCAGAGGTTGCCCAGACTTAATTAAAGGAAGTGACCACTATGACTTGGGCAGCCTTAGTGATAGTAATCAGTTGCAAGAGAGAAGTGCACTGATTACGCAGTGTGTGTCAGCGTTCAGAAAAAGGAAGAAAGTTGTGCCTTTGCCAAGGAGGCATGATGACCCTTTCAGACGCATAGAGATTGCTACACTCTGACATCAGCAGTCTGGTGGTAGCAAGTGTATAAATTCCTGTTCCTACTGTTTCATCACTGGTGGTACAAAGGGTGCACATTCTGTCTAGCATTACTTCTACTTTGTACCAAAGGGTCAAAAGATTGGAAAATATTGTTAGAATCTTTAGAAGACTTTGGAAAACTTTTATTTGGGTACATCACAGGCACATGAAGTGCAGTAGTCCTAATTTATGTTTAGGGGATATGTAAGAAGACCCTCAGTGAAGCCCGAAACCTTATATAGTGCTTCTGTACTATGGGATCCTAACCTGTTTTTGTTTTTTTTTTCTTTACATACAGACCTGTGGTAAAGTTTAAATTTTAAATTAGGCACAATAAGAAATTGACAATAACTACTAAAGAAATAGAACATTTAGAACAAAATACTGTGATAAAGTTTATATAAAATCTAAGACTATCTTACTGTATTTTCACCTTTATTAAGTGAAATAAGACATACTTGAACATAAGCACTCTCATATCTGGACAGTCGATTGAATAACTGAGAGGACTAATAAATAACTGATGGGAAAATAGTGTTTGTAGTATTAGTATGCTGGACAAAAGGATGATTCACATCCGTGAAGCAGACTTGTGTGAGAGTTCAGTTCCACTACTCAGAATGGCATGCTGTTTCAATTTTATGAAATGTTTTCTTCTAGAAGTTTTTATTGTTTTAATTTTTGGGCCAAAGTTTATCACAAATACATGAAACCACAGAAAGTAAAACTGTACAAAGGGAAGGCTACAGTGTGATGGCTGTTGTTACACGGGGTATGTTAGCCATCACCTCCTAACCTTGTCACTCTTGAAAACACCTGAATTGGTTGAAAAGGCCTCAAGATGATTCTGCTTTTCATACATTTGAAACAAAAATTAGAGAAATTACAGACCACGTTGTAGATTTATCTGCTTCAGGAAATGATTATATAGCACTTAGAAGTTGATAAAATACTTGCTTTATTTGACTGTGCTGGCAGTTCAAAATTTGCTTTCAGGGATGAAAGTAATACAAAAACCTATGACAGTTCCTGTTTTATAGCTGCTCTTGGGCTGTGTTCATTTGAGCCAGCATAGGGGTTGTAGTCTAACCTGCTTATTATCTGAGAAATTTGTACCTGTGAGAGATGGCCACATAGTGATATCATGAACTTCCTCTGAAATTCTGAGACTTGCCTTGTGTTGGAAATTTAGAAAGTGATGCAAATAGTCTGGTGTCACTGTTCATAAAGTGAGCCTGGGCAGCCTCTGTTTTAGCAGGTGGACTGGATTAGGACCCTGCTTCTTTTAGGGCTGAGAGAAATAAAAATGTTGTTACAAGATGGAAAGGCCTTATGAGGATAGAAATGTGATTCATAGTAGCAGTGGACCAATCAGCTTTCTAATACCAATTAGGGAAGAGATGGCTGATTTTCAGCAGAGAAAGAAAAAACAAAAGCTTAAATTTACCAATCTGCTAACAGTCTTAGCAGGTAGCGATTAATATAATCACATGTCTACATGTTGGATTATTTTTTGGAATTATATTGGGTAAACCCTCATGAACACTGTGCATTGAAACAGGAGTGGTAAGCCATCATCTCACCCAATTTGGATCCTGGCTTCCCTCAAAAGACTCGATGGCTAATGTTTGATAACCTTCTGAAGTAGTCAATACTACATTTACATGATATATATACTAGATAACAGTCTGTTGGTTTTTGAGCTGATTTGGGGTGTTTTTTGTTTTTTTTTGTTTTTTTTTTTTTGCCACTGTTGTATCTAATGAATTTTCCTCACTAAAGATAACAACTTCAAGTGTCTTCATTATACTTCTCTGTGACAGTTCATTTCTTAGGTTAGAACCACCACCCCCTCATCTATGACTTCTGCTACCAACATTCAACTGTGGTCCAAAAAGATTAAATAGAAAGTCCCAGAAATAATTTGTGAGTTTTAAATTGCATGTCATTTTGAGTACTGTGCTTGGACAAAGTGTACCTGTCTGCCCTGTCTCACCCAGGACATGATTCATCCCTTGTCCACACTATATGCCATCTACCTGTTAATCTCTTAATTGCCAACTTGGTTATCGGATCAGCTATCACAGGATTATAGTGCTTGAGATCAAGTAACTCTTACTCTTCTTAACAGTGGATGAAAGCACAGAAGTTGGGCTGGGGATCTCAGCGGTTTAAGCGCCTGCCTGGCAAGCGCAAGGTCGTGAGTTCAATCCCCGGTGCCGCAAAAAAAAAAAGGAAAGCACAGGAGTTGTGGTGCTCAGAAATACCAAAGAGAACCTGTAAAGCACTTCTTTAAGTGAAAAGGTGGAAGTTAATAAGGAAAGATGCTGAGGTTGCTGAGATGTACAGTAAGAGTGAATCTTCTATTTGTGAAATTGTGAAGAAGGAAAAAATTTTTGTGCTGTCTTACTGTCATATCTCAGATTATAAAAATTATAGCTGCAGTACATAAGTGTTAGTTAAGATAGAACAGGCTTTAAATTTATAGGTGAAAGAACAGAAAATATGTTCTGATTGATGATAGTGTGTTGTGCTAGAAAGCATTGGGCCTGTACAAAGACTTCAGCAAGAGTTCTTTTGAAATAAGCGACAAGAAGTCATTTGCTCCAAAGAAGGGACCCTTACACAGATTCAGGAATAGGTTTGGACTGAATATACACTGGAGAAGCTGTAAGTTAAGTTGGTAGAGGATTTGTCAGCATGCTTAACAAGGAAGTGGAAAAACTTATGAAAGGCTGTTGGGAAGTTTTAACAAATGGGTTAAAAAAACTTGTTTAATAATCTACAGAGAAAGAGGAAGGACAAAGAAGAAACCAAAGCAGAACCAGCAATGTGGACACTTCTGAAATTTGCTGAATTATTTCAAATTGCACAGACATTAAAAGTACAAAATTATGGACTACAATCCTCGAATAGAATATACCATTATCCAAAGGATTACAACCTCTGCTGCAATACTTAAGTTAATTAAAAAGAGATAACTTCGAATTACAATATTCTTCTAAAAGCTTTTGACAAAAAAACAAAACAAACCTTCAACTATGGAGGATCTTCAACCATGAGCATTGTCTGCTCCTGACATCTAATCATTGATTATACCGTGGCTCAAAGATCTAGGATCACCTGAAATACATACTCCATCTCCTGACATGTCCTCAGAAGGTCAATAGTAGCCTAATTTTAAATCACAATGTATACACCATTTATCTCACTTCATTCCATCATGTAGGCATTGCATTCTCTCCCATCATCACAAAAAGAAAGGTGAGTACTGGACAGAAAGTTACTTTGAGATAAAAACAACACATGCACATAACTCTTACAGCATAATGTTGTGTAAACTTACCGTGCCTAGTTCATAAATTAGACTTTATCATATGTATATGTAAAGGGAAAAATAACTTGTATAAAGTTAGATATTAATCTGCAGTTTCAGGCATCCAATGGGATTCTTGGAACATATTCCCCAACCATAAGGGATAACTACCATATGTCTTTTGGCAGCATTTAAACCTAAACAATTCAACATGATTCTTACCTTTCATTTTCTAATCACACAGAACTAGGAATGAAATTGAATGCAATTAGTGGCCTAAAATAGTTCAGTATTCGCAATCAGGTACAGATTTTACTCTAGGGCTCAATTCTGTTTTAGGAAATGCTTTTATTTTCAGTATCATGATAGAATATTTGAGTTGTAACGTTGCCTTTATTCAGCTTTTTATCCAAAAAGAATAAAGAAATATATCTACAATATAGTTTTATTACTGTGTATTTACTTCATTGGTCTTAGCCTTTAGTTTGCTGTTGTTAATGGTGACAGTAATAGCATCAATATAGTTTTAATTCAAATTACATTCCTGTATTCTGTCATTGTAAATATATTGTTTAAATTATATCTGAATTAGTGGGTATTTTAAACAAACTGTACATAGCTTATATCCACTGTCGACTCCTAAGATTGTTGACATTATTAAAAAGTAGATATTACTTAAAGGAATACTTGAGGTTAAAAGTACACATGTAAAAATTCTATTAAACTATTTGTGCACATGTGTACAGTTGATTGTTTTACCAGATTCTGTATGTAGTCATAATATGATAAAAATGCTCGTCTGATGCTCTAAAAATGTGCTTCTTTTCATCAGACTCTGAACTCTCTGTTTATTTTTATTTTTATTTTTATTTTTTGGTACTGGGAATCAAACTGAGGGCCTTGCACTTGCCAGGCAGGCACTGTGCCACTGAGCTATATCCCCAGATCTTTTGAACTCTTTTTTTTTTTTACAAGATGTAGGTAAAATTTTTTTAAGTAAAATGGTTTGCTTTGACATAAATTTCCTTGATCAAATATTATCTCCCAAAGCTATCAGACAAGCCATAGAGTTGTTCTTCATTACTATTATTTCAGTTTTAGACCTGCTTAAATATAATTGTCATAATTTTTTTACTTTGTTTCTGATTACAAGTTTTAAATTATAGAATTTGTAAGAATAGTTGGTTTTATACTAACATAAAAGGTATCTTCTCAGAGAAGTATGTTCCAGTAGATTAAGATGCATAAATTGAGCCCTGGGTTCTAGGTTAACTGTGGGCTTTTCTTTTCGGTGTGTCTCTTTTCGGTGTGTCTGTTGATTGAGAAGTTTGAACAGTACTCATCCATGCCTTCTGTTTACAGTGTGTTCTAACTGAAGCATTTTTTATTTTAGCCACTTAATATAGAACAGTCTTTGCAATAATAAAATGCTATACTGCTTTGTTCTTCTTTTTTAAATTTAGTTATGGCCCTGATGGCTCTCTTATTTTCTAATAATATGACATTCTTCTTTATGCTAGGTTTTTTTTTATTAGTATACGTTTGTGATGTATAGTAATTACATTTGTTTTGGGAAATTAGTACATATATAGCATATCTTTATCATTTTTGTCCCCTCTCACCTCTTCCCAATCTCCAAAATATCTACCTCCCTGTTCAAATCAACTACTTTTAGTTTTCCCTTTAAAATTTTTATTCTTTGCTTTCTCATATAAGAGATTATATGTGATTATATATAACTCTCTGTGTCTGATTTATTTCACTTAACATAGTTTCCAAATCCATCGATTTTCCTACAAATGTCTAAAATTTACCCTTCTTTATGGCTGAATAATATTACATTGTGTACATATATCACATTCTCTTCATCTGTTGATGGGCTTCGAAGTTGTTAGCAAAATTTTGCTATTATAAATTGTGCTGCTGTAAAAATGAGTATTCATGTATTACATAATATGATAACTTTAATTCCTTCAGGAAGATACTCAAAAGAGGTAGACCTGAGTCAAATGGAATTGCTACTTTTAATTTAATGGTGTTTGTCTGTTTGTTTAGGAATCTGCAAACTGATTTCTGTAGTGGTTATCCTACCATAGTTTACATTCCTATCACATTCTGGCCAGCATTTGTAGTTTTTGTGTCCTTGATGATCAGATGGAGTAAGATTGAATCTCAGTATAGTTTTTATTTGCATTTCTCTAATGGCCAAAGATGTTAAACATTTTTCAGTGTTATCAGCCATTTGTTCTTTTCTTTTTGAGTAATGTCTGTTCATTTCAGTAGCCCAATTTTTTTATTGGGTCTTTTGGTTTTGGTGATGGGAGTCCAATTTTTTGAGTTCTTTGTATATTCTAGATGTTAGTCCTCTAACAGAAGAGTAGCTGTGAAATTTTTTCCCATTCTGTGTGTTGGGCCTTTAATCTGTTCATTGTTTTCTTTGCTGTGCAGAAACTTCAATTTGATTTAATCATATTTGTTAATTCTTGGAATTATTTCTTGTGTAATTGGTGTTCTGTTCAGGAAGTTCTTGCCTATGCCTTTGTCTTCAAGTGTTTTACCTATTTTGTTTTTTTAGCAGATTCAGTGTTTCTGTTTTAGTATCTAACTCTTTGGTCTATTTTGATTTGATTTTAGTGCAGGATGAGAGATATGGGTCTAGATTAATTCTTCTCCATTTGAATAACCAATTTTCCTAGCACTGTTTGTTTAAGGGACTTAATTAATATATTAAATGTGTTTATGTTCATTGTCATATTTCATTTAAACTCCAGTATTTTAAACACTAGTATTCTGGGCTACATAGTTCAAGGCCAACCTGAACTACATAGAGAGACCCTGTCTCAAAAAAAAACCACAAACTAAAAAATGAAATGAAATGAAAATAAACAGCAATATTGGGTGTCAGTACTGTGACACACAGAAAGCTCATTAGGGAAAACAGGATCATTTACTCTTTTTTGTTATGGCTCCAGAGTTGTGTTTTTGTGATCTTAGAGCTCTTTACTTGTCTCCCATCCAAGTACTAACCAGGCCCAACCCTGCTTAGCTTCTGAGATCAGTCGAGATTGGACACGTTCAGGGTGGTATGGCTGTAGACTCTTTACTTGTCTTTTGTTTCTTTTTTAATTGTCCTTTTAGCAGATATGAAGTATTTCTGCTGCTGTCAGATGTGGTGTTACTTTTTAAGGAATACAACAGTGGGACAAAGCACCACAAACTAGATGACTTGAACAGTAGCAGTTTATTCTTTGGTAATGTGGAAAGCTAGAAGTCTAATGTAAAGGTGTCAGCAGGAGAATGACCCTAAGAGGACACTAATGAAGTCTTCATCCTTGCCTCTTTCTGTCTGGCAGTTATCAACAATCTGACATTCCTTGGCTTATAGTTGTATAATTTCAATTTCTGTCTTTTGTATTTACATGACTGTCTTCTCTTTGTATTTGTGTATCTTCAAATCTCTCTCCTGAGCCCACCAGTCATTGAATTTGGACCCATTCCAGTCTAGTATGACCCCATCTCAATTAAGCTATTTTTAAATAAAGTCTAATAAATAAATAAAGTCACATGCACATACGCAAGGAGTTAGAACTTGAATATATCTTTTTTGGGGAAACACAGTTCAACTTACAAGAAGTTATCAGAATCTCTAGCTGAGCCTTCACTTTTTGCCTCTTCAGTTCCAGCGGCATAGGGACAAAATATCTACTAGAAGAGTACAGTCAGGATATTTGGGAAGAATAAGGGCCCATGGTACAAGTTTTAGGGTATACCATTTGCCTCAGTCATTTAGGAGTGGGCTGAATATCTTTAAAATTGCTAAACCTAATTATTGGTTTCTTATGTCCTTGTTTAGCTGTCTCTGGAGCATTGGATAATGTGAGAGTTGGGTTGCAGTGATGTCGACTCTCTGCCCGCCACCATCTCCAGCTGTTGCCAAGACAGAGATTGCTTTAAGTGGTGAATCACCTTTGTTAGCAGCTACCTTTGCTTACTGGGACAATATTCTTGGTCCTAGAGTGAGGCACATTTGGGCTCCAAAGACAGAACAAGTACTTCTCAGTGATGGAGAAATAACTTTTCTTGCCAACCACACCCTAAATGGAGAGATTCTTCGAAATGCAGAGAGTGGGGCGATAGATGTAAAGTTTTTTGTTTTGTCTGAAAAAGGAGTAATTATTGTTTCCTTAATCTTTGATGGAAACTGGAATGGAGATCGAAGTACTTATGGACTATCAATTATACTTCCACAGACGGAACTTAGTTTCTACCTTCCACTGCACAGAGTGTGTGTTGACAGATTAACACACATTATTCGAAAAGGAAGGATATGGATGCATAAGGTGAGTGTTTCTTCAACTTTTTCATCATGCTAACCTGGCCTTTGAAAGTTTATTTTCTGATACATTTGTATCAGTTTTTTTTAGACGTTATGTGCATATGGCTGGGCGTGGTGCCACACACCTATAATCCCAGCATTCAGGAAGGCTGAGACAGGAGGATCATTGCCATGTAGTTTAGTGACTTAGCAAGATCCTGTCTCAAAATGAAAAAGAAAAAGAGGATCAGGGATGTAGCTCCTTGCAAAGGCCCTGGGTTCAACCCTCAGTACCACAAAAAAAGAAAAGAGGAAGAAAGGCATTTAATACTAAGCAATAGCTGTTATTTACTGTGTGTCTATCCAGTTAGATGCTGATAGAGCTGGTCAGATGTTTATAATCTTCACAGTAACTGCGCAAAGTAGAAGATGGTGGTTCTACATCACAAACAAAGCTAATGCTTTAAGAAATTTCTAGTGTCTAAGTTTGTCTCGAAAGCCTTTGATTCTGAAACCTCTTCATTGTTCTTTTATTATATGATCTTGTCTTTCAGTTATATTTACGTGTAGGTGTAACAGTTCAACAATTATTTCATAAATTCTCAGCCATGTAGCCTTTGGTTCCTTCAACTTCTTTGCCAGGTTTCCATTGTAAGAGGAAGAGTTTGGACCAAATGGTTTTAGAAGGAAGACCTTTTAATTTTTCAGATTAAGGTGGAGTTTGAGCTCCAACATTTTGGCTTGCCTGAGTAGCAGTGAGTGAAAAGGTTGGTCTTGAGTAACATACAAAATAATCTAGTCAATGCATAGGAGTAACAAAACTTCCTTTTTTATATATTTTTGTTATAGCATTTCTAGTATTAGCAGTGTTGTACATGTAATTATAGCAATACCATGAATTAAAAATTTTGGTAGATTTTGTGCTTCCTATACCCCAGCTACTAAAAAAACTTTTAATTTATTATGCAAAATAACACAAACTTGGGCTGTAGATGTAGATCAGCAGCGTAAGTGCCTGCGTGGTAAGTGCAAGGTCCTGAGCTCAATTCCCCATACCAAGAAAAAAAAAAAAAAACCACAAGCCCCCTAATAAAAACGAAAATTTACATGTCTACTGAATAACAATAAACACTTG